>CAVNYO010000420.1:0-60688 GCA_963692855.1 Mycena citricolor | reverse complement strand
TCTCTGGGCGCTTCCACGTCCGCTACTGTGATTGTCCAATTGATCGCTGCGTGGAGCAAGTGAGAGTGTCGGCTTTATCGACTCAACTCACAACTCTGGGCATGAGTCACTAAAGGAACATTTTTTGTTGATGTAAATTACTCTGGCGTGTATCGTTGGTCGTGTTAACGGCGAAGCAATTCAATTCCTGTATCTTATTCTCGAAGAAGTTGGACTCGTGGTACAACAATCTTCGCATAGTCTTATCAGTCCAATATCTCGTCGGTGTTTTCGGACTCGCGCTCAGTTTGGCAGAACGTGAGTGGCCACTTGGCTCAGCTTGTTACCAGGACCGGGTCATTACCCAGAAATGACGGTCAGGAAGTATAGAAAGGAGAGGTGTTCATAGAATTTTCCGGAAGGTGTTACAAAAGGGGCAGTTCATTTCGAGAATTCGAATTGTCTGAACTGCAGAGAATGCTCCATCTACCCAGCCATTGGCAGCCAGCCGCATGTGATTTAGTGGTACCAGCGTTGGACGCTAAACATCTCGGATTCAGCCCTCAGTGAGACCACGCTCGGATCTTGGTCAGAGCGCCCGCATTCCACAATTCGGGAACGAAAGCCGTGATGAAAGTGGTCAGCTTCGGTCTGAAGCCGAGTCACCATGCGAGTCAATCAGACGGAGAAGTATTTTTGGGGTGGGTCTATCAGCTGGACTTGCTGCTGGGCTTCTTCCTTGGCTGACTTGGTGCTCGAACATCCCGGTCAACCTTTTTACTAAGCGTACCGGGTCTTGTTTCGCGTTGATTTCATCGGATTGGCTGGTGGCATCACTGCCACAGCTACACTCATTCATGTGTAGATGATCTACAAATCCAACCTCAACATGTAATGTTATCTTTGCCCTCAAAGATCGGGCGATTGTCGGATTAAGAATTGAAGCGTGCTTTCCAGTCAGTGTTCTATCTCACACTTCACCACTTATCTTATCTTATCAGAGCGGGAGTATTTTTAGACATCATGGACTGCGCATGATAGCGCATGATCAAAGGGAACCAGTCTGTCTGATCATCGATCGTTAGCTTACACAATACCTGCAAGAATCCGGATGCTCTGCAAACAGATCCTCGCTGTCATCTCCGAGGTGAAACTGTAATAGACTTCTGTTCACTGTTTCGGTGAACTCGAGGTCCCCTGAAGAAGCCCAATCTTGAGCTTGCATTGGATCGGATAACGGCAAGTGAGCTTGAGGAGCGACTCTGATACTCTGTTTGGCAGAGCGCGCGCAGGTGAGAGTCACATGGAGAGGAGGACGAGGGGCTCCCATCTGCCAGTGGGGCGTACGATTGAAAGCACTTCAAACGTTCGAATGCAGACAGATAGATGCGCCTTGTCGTGGGCGTCATTGTCAACTTCGCGTTCGCGTCCAGAATGCCGAAATGAATGATGTGATGGGAGTCAGGGCGAGTTGGTGGACCTTGGTAGACGCTCCAACCGGATCTCGGAGGCAAATCGCGAGGTACGCCTGGAGGCGCGCGCACCCATCGCATCTCGTCGCCAAGTCGTTTCCGAAAATCCCGTATGATATCGTCTCAAGCGGATTGTTAGATGATCCCAGTCTCTAGCCTAATTTGGCGCTCAGAGAGTCACATGAACCGCGCCCCAACAAAGTTTCCCCCTTTGGATCACAAGTGGAATATACGCATGGCAGGCATACAGCTCCATCGAGGAGAATTTGAGAGTTTAGGAGAGAAGGAGATCGTTCTTAAGTCTGAATTTGTCACCAGCCGTTTGTATTCAAGGTCATGCACGTGGAGTCAACTCATCAATCAATGATGGCATCGGCAAGGCCTCGCCGCAGGGCCCGCAAGGCGGAAAAATCCTCGACCGTGCCTTAAAGGCGGTGCACCCCAGGATCAAGACCTCCCACATTCTGTCCGCCCCTGCCTGCCGGTCCCTGACGAAACGGAGACACAGAAGAACATTCTGCGGTGCGCTCTGCCTGTCAGACGGCCGACGTCGACGACCGTGACTCGTTGTTTGTCATCGCTTCTCCCTTTCTGCCCTCTCTCCCTTCGACCGTCCCCGATAACGCTCTTCTCCGCTATCCACGCACATCTCGCTCACACACACGATGCCTCCCCCCGAAGAGTATGATGAGCTGGACGCCGACGGGGAAGTCGATGGCCTGGACTCGTCTGCTACCAACAGTACAGCACCCTCCCAAACGACAGCGACAGCAGCCTCTTTGGCTGCCGCAAGCGGCGTCGGCAAACGATACCGCCCTGCCCCTGCGAAAACCTTTCAGTGCCGTGGATATGGAGAGTGCAGGATGGTTTTCAGTCGGAGCGAGCACTTGGCGAGACATATACGGTGTGTTCTTCGTTACTATGCATCCAGCATTCTATCTTTCGTTATCGTTGCGTCTACTGCCCACATCTCTGCTGTTCTCTGGCGGTCCTTTCACCTTTTCTGTATTCGTTCCCTTGGGCTCTGCCACGGTGATTTACCCGAGCACAATGCCCTTTTTGGTTCTGCCTTCACCAGAGTAGATTGTGCTGCAGATTCATATCCGTCTCTATGCGACTCTGGTCGCTCTTCGCGCCCGTACTCGCCTCGGCCCTCCTACACTTCGAAATGTCTGTTGTGTGATGTTGCGGCTCTGTCTATCACTTTACCTGAGCCCGGACGCTGATGGCGCCACCCGGCCCAATCTTACTCTCTTTTTCGATCCTGATTTCGATTGCGATCCTCAACTCTTACTCATCTTTTGATTGCAGAAAGCACACGGGTGAACGCCCCTTCACATGCCACTGCGGGAAGCAGTTCTCCCGTCTCGATAACTTGCGCCAGCACGCGCAGACGGTACACGCGGAAAATCCAAGCCGCAATGAAGCTATGATGCGTGACTTGGCCAGCGTGCATGCCACGATGACCGCTGGGAACGGGAACTTGGCAACGACGAATGCCGCGTCCCCTAGCGCCGAAGAAACGGGTGCCAGCACCACAGCGACGGTCAAGCGGACTGCAAGTAAAAAGCGCCCGAACACCAAGGCTGGAGGGGTCAAGGTCAAGAAGGAGTCCGTGGAAATGCTCCCCAGCCAGCGACCGGGCACCTCGACCGGGTATGAGGGCGCAGCTGCTTCGTATCCAGACACTTCCGGCATGGATGTCGACGGAGAAGGCGAAGATGATGAAGATGAAAGAAGAGAAGAAGTTGACGTAGTGCGTTTCTTCTTTTGTCACCGACGTCGCCGTGCTAAAGAGATGGTGGCAGAAACCACATGTCCGGAGTACACAAACCCAAGCAACAATCCCCCGCCGCGCACCTCATCAGCCCTCCCCGCCATCAGAGTTGGGGAGGGCGCGTTCGTTTCGGTCCTCGCAGTTTCGAGCCAACTCCGGCGGATTTCGGCCGAGCTCAGCCAGCGCCAGCTCTGCCGCCATCGCCCCCGAGGGTCCTTTCGTGATCCTCTCCCCGCTCAATCATCATTCGGAGTTGGGAGAGATCGAGAGTCATTTCGAAGGTGCGTGTACTAAGCTTCATGATGGCGTGCTATACTGACCGCATGACTGCTCTGCGCATTCAGCCACCCCTATGCACGGCGGTCACCACCCGAGCTCACCCCATCCCCTCCCATCACCCAGAACCGGGTCACCTCTGGGCGCCCATTTTCGTCCGCATCCACCGGGTTCGATGGTCTTCCCGGCTCAAGGCCTGGGACCGGGGGAAATGGTACACGACTTCCGCCCATCACAGCATTCCTCCCCGCTACCGGGCTTCGCCCCGGGTCCAGCTCCAGTCGACCCGGGTCCAGTTCCCAGTCCGGAGGATTATCAGCAGGAGGGATACTCCTTCCGGGTTCACTCACCTTACGGCGACCCTCGACTGGCCACGACTGGGAATGGGGCGATGCATGGGACGTCCGACCTGGGACTGCCCCCGGAAAGCTCCTCCCCTCACGTGCTGCTCCCCCAGACCTCGACGATGCATCTCCGTTCTCATTCCATGTCCCCGACCAGCCAAGTGCCGCCAGCGCCGCCGCCAATCACGGGGGCTCACGCAAACGCCCGCTCGGCGGCCCGGATGGGCCGTATGGGCCGTATCCAGACGACGACGGCGGCAAGTCCCGGCCCGCGAGTCGGCGCTTCTCCGTCATGGAGCTCTGCAACGACAACCAGCAGCGACCGCCCACACGTGAGCGGGAGCGGCCGACGACGACCAATGGGCTCATCTCACGTGCCTCGGCGCTCGTCCTCGACGATCGAGATGCGGAACACGACGCCGTCTTTGCCTGGGAGGCGGGTGAACAGCATTTCGCCCCCGCCGACGGTCCCATTGCTGGCACAGCCCCAGGGAGTCGACCGGGAAGCGTACGCGGACGACATGCGGCGGCACCAGGAGGACCAACTGCGCCTGACGCTTGGCCACGAGATGAGCGGCGGCTATCCGGAGTCCCATCACTCGCATCCCCAGGCGCATCAATTCTATCAAGGGTATATGCTGGACCAGCCGCAAGCATACCAGGACTACCACCACCCGTATCAGACGCCTGGTCTCGAGATGCGGATGGAGCAGATGCAGATGATGGAGGCAGCCGGTTCGGGATATCCCGGCTACCAGCACCCTACGGGCTATCCGCTTCCGTACGAGCAGCCTCCCGAGATGGGTCATCACCACCCGCAGGAGTACCCGCTGCCCCCGGACGCGGGACCGCATTTGGAGGCGGTCTCCCCGGGATCGCCCTACTCACAACACGGCTTCCACCTCAGTCAACAGCCGCTTTCACCCTACCCCCACTACGGTCCGGAGACGGTTCCGTTTCACCCCGATCCCCAACATGGGTTCAGCAGCAGCACCACCGTGTACGGAGCTTCGACTATCAGCCCCCAGGACACGTTCAAGCTGTACGACGCGGATCTCCTGGAGATGAATATGAATATGACCGTCGGGTTGAGAGCGGAATGAAGGTCTGATCCTGTCTTGTAGCAATCTAATATTCTTGCCTTTACTTTAATACACCTATCTACGTACTCCAATCTACTATCTACACGCTGTGCTTGTATATACCTGCCTCCAACGTCGTTGTTTGCTGGAGTTGGTTTGGCCGATCGAATGAGGTGATCGGAAGTTTCCAGCGGGTTACACTACTCCCGATGGACGTCATTAACGCACACGGTGACCCACGCTCGCCAAAGCTTACAAAAGCTCTCGGCAGGCAGCCCTCCTCACTTCCCACTCACAGACAGACCCAATCGATATGGCTCCTACCAAGATACTCTTTACCGGCGCGACTGGTTATATCGGCGGCACCATCCTCTCGCGATTCCTCGCGGAACCCGACGCGTCGTCGCGCTTCGCTTTCACGGTCATCGTGCGCGACCCGAAAAAGGCAGAGAAGTTCAAGCAGTTCGGCGTAACGCCCGTTGTTGGGAGTCACTCTGACGAGACGTTGGTCGAGGAGCTGGCCAGCCAGGCAGAAGTGGTCATTGCCACGGCGCGTTGCTCTATTTATGCTATTCCTGCTCAGCGGTGCTGATCCGCGCTCTTTCACAGGCCGATTGCGATGATGTCGTCGCTGCGAAGGCAACCCTGGCCGGCTTGAAGAAGCGGGCTCAAGCTACAGGGACGCCGCCCATCTTCATCAACACCGTACGCGCATCCAGTCGTACACCATCGTCCGGATCCTCACCCTCCCTATTGACAGTCCGGTACGGGTGAGATCTGCGACAACGCACGCGGGCTTTTCGCGGAACCGAGCGTCTATGACGACACAAACGCGACACAGATGGCATCCATCCCGCCGGAGGCCATGCACCGCAACGTCGACAACGCTATCCTCGCCGCGGACGTGTCGCAGCCAGGGGGCTTCGTCAAGACTTACATCATCCTCCCTGGAACCGTGTGGGGCCTCGCGAAAACGCCTTTGGTGGCCGCTGGCATTCAGAACGACCACTCGATCCAGATCCCTTCGCAGATCCAGGCGGCCATAGATCGCAAGCGTGCGGGGATGGTCGGTGAGGGGAAGAACATCTGGCCCAACGTCGAGGTACATGACTGTACGTGCCTGATCTACGTTGTGTTCTTTGAGTCGCGATCTGAGCCGTGACCAGTGGCGGAATTGTTCTATATCGTCTACGACAAAGTAACCTCAGGTGCAGACATCGGCCACGGATATGAAGGATTCTTCTTCGGCGCCAGTGATGATCATACGCTTCTTGAGGTTGCACAAGAGATAGGGAAAGCTCTCGTCGCTACTGGCCGCAGTGACAACCCCGAACCAACGAGCTTCACGAAAGAGGAGCTGGACAAGTACTTCCAGGTGAGTGCAGATGTTCTCTGATAACAGAACACTGAATACTCTCTCAAGGGCTCAGAGTATCTCGGTTCCAACTCACGCTGCAAGGCGAACCATTCGTTTTCAATTGGATGGAAGCCGGCGAAGAAAACAGCGGACATGCTAGCCGACATTCCGGATGAAATTGAAAGTCTGATTAAATCCGGTCGAAGCATCCAGCTTCGCTAGATTCGCATGTATAAAAGACCTTTGCAATATGTATAACAGTCACGGTTTTGAAGTTTTGAAAATGGATAATATGTACTCAACCATGAGATCTGAACAGGAAAACGAACTTCTGCATCGAAAGCCGGATGGTTTTAGATTGTCGCGCTGGAGTGAGTCTTCCGGATATCATCCGTGCTCAGGAATCATAGAAATTCAAGTACGTTAGTGTTGTGATGCAGCATACATGTTTTTATTTCACTTCAGCATTGAGCGACCAGTCGGCGATTCCTTCGAGGGTCGAAAGGCGGAGCCGGAAGACGACCGACAAACTTAAATCAGCGTAGAATTGAACGGCTGAGCCCTTGAACGCCAACCCAAGTCGGGAAAGGACTAGCTACAACGAAGGGCAGAATTCTCGGTGCTCAGAGAGCTCGTAGCCCAGAACCATGCGTTGCGAAGAGCGGAAAATCAACTTTCGAAATCAAGGATTCGAGTCAGAGTGGGCAAGTGGTCGCTCAGGGTCGATTTCTAGAGCTGAAATTTGTTTGCTCCCCAGGCGTGCAATTTGCACCACAGATGTGACGACCATATCTCCCCTCCCATCTTGTCGTCAGCAGTTGAGGGACCTCAAGGTTATAAGATGTGGGTGTATCGACTCAAGTGGATGGAAATCGACCGTTGAGGCTAATCCTCCGCGCCGGAGACAAAACCAGTAGCACCGCCCTGACACAGAATTTTTTCAACTGTCCGTCTCACATGGATTTGACAACGCGGGTCTGATCTCCGTCGGCGATCTCCGGGTTGAAGGGCTTACAAGGGTGAAGCTCTTCTTTGAAAGAATGACACTGTTCAGGAAGCTCATTTCAAAAATTTCCGCTTGGAGGAATCTGTGCATTTCGCCGTCGGCGAGAGCACGTTCCCAAGACGAGGCACACACACAGAGCGCGTTGACTCAGGGGTGTGGCAGCCTCACTCACTGGAGACATTTCGCCGCTCCTCGCTGTAAGCTTGCCCTGAAGCCTTCACCACGAGCTTTTGATGCTCAACTTCTGTAAGGCGTCGTGCCTATCATCTGGACAGGCGTGCTGCGGCCTGGTGATAATGGATGCCCGCCTGATCGTTGCAAACAGTTGGCCCATCTGTGGATAAACACTGTCCCTCTGTCTCGAGCCCAATGAGGGGATAGAGGAAAGGGCGTTGTCTCCCTTTTAACGATCTCGATTCACGTTTCCTTTGTGAGGAGAGGTTCTGATGGAGAGGAGAACTGTGGCGTCACTCCTCATCACGAGCGATCTCGTGGCATCAATGCGCTTAAATCTTGATTGATGGGTTGCTCGCTCCTGATCTGACATGCGACGAGGGTAACAATACTCAAGTGGTCTTCAGCATCGGTGCCGCATGCCTTAGCGGGTAATTTTCATGCCAATGACTCTCCAGAAACAATATAAAATTCGACAGAACGGACGATGATCCAAGTCGGATGAACCCGTCACGTGCATCATTAGAAGTACATATGGTGGCAAAGCATGACTTCTCTTCCTCGTTACCCGTTATCTTTTTCGAATTTACGTGGGTCTTTAAGACGCGCAGAGCGACAGCATCAACGACTGCGAAGCTGCTCACGGCTGATAATTCCCATGTCCCGCCATCCGCAGCACTGGTTGTCACTTCGAATGCACATCTCCGGCTAGCTCCAGTGCACCGACGTGATCGATGCCGGCACTCTACCATGAAGCTTGTTGCGCGTCATTTACTCTGACTAAATTCCCATCCCGCGTCCGTGATGCAAGCAGAAGTTGGTAGCATGGAGGTCGAGACGCTGATTTGAGCCTGGGAAGTCATCCCTGTTACGACCTCGTCCGCGCTGCCAGGCATCGCGTATGAGAACCAGCGCATATAAAGGACCCTCTCGCTCTCTCTTCATCATTCTACTACTCAAGCATGATTTCCTCAATCGTCATCCCCATCTCTGCTGCTCTTGTTTCCACCGCTATCATCTTCATCGGGCGGATCCTCTTTCGCAACTGGACTTCGCCCCTCTGGTTCGTTGATGGCCCTTCTGCCTCGAATCCTATCTTCGGTCACTTCAGGATGGTTTCGGTGCGACTCAACCATAGTGTCTTGCGCTCTGTTTCATTACGATCTCAAAGGATATTCCCGGAATCACGAATAAGTGGCGAGAACAGTACGGTGCAACGTTCATGGCGAAAGGACTCTTCCTTGTGAGCCTAGCCATCTACTCACGGCCAGAGCTCGTTGATTTCATTTGAAAACGTAGGAGAATGAGCTTCACACCAAAGACCTCAAGGCGATATCGCATATCCTCTCTCACGGGACCCGTTATCCGAAGACGTATGCGATGACTGCTACCCTCCGACGGACCTTGGGAAAGGGTATTCTTTCGGTTGAGATGGATCCCCATCGGCGCCAGGTGAGCAACGCTCATCTTTGACTAGCACGTTTGAAGGCTCACAAATCACGCAGCGCAAGATCCTGGTACGACTTTCTCATTGATGCACTCTTTGAGGCTCAACGGGCTGATCTGCGCTACTTCACAGAACCCCGCTTTTGGTCCCCAGCAGATCCGGATGATGAACGAAGTCTTCGTCGAGAAAGGGAACATGGTGGGTTTTTGTGTTTTCGCTCCTATGCCATTCTTTGTCTTACTGAAATCCATCGAAGCTGCGGGACATGCTGATGGAAGAAATTGAGAAGGCAGGTGGGACATTCAACGTGAACCTGTCCAGTTGGTTCCGCCAAGTCACGTTAGATATCATCGGTGAAACTGGTGCGCGGGTACGCTCGGCTGTTGTACTTGACTGATTCAATTACAGGATTCAATTATCAATTCAACTCCCTCAAGTCGCATGGCAAGGACGAAGGGGAATTGAGCACCGTCTTTGGGCTCATGTTTCACAACCCCAAAGCGAATCTCAACCGCGCGGTCCAGTTCGCCCAGGTGGCTATTCCGTTCTTGCAGTCCCTGGTGCGCAATGTTTGGTCGGTTTACATCAAATTATTGACCATCGATCCCCAGCCGCTCCCGGGTTGGCGAGTGACTCGTTTCATCCAGAAGAGAATGCGGGCTATCGGGAAACAGTTGGTGGAGAAATCGAAGGCAGAGGCTGCTGCCCTTGGGGAAAAAGACTTGGGCTCAGGTCGTGACATTTTGTCGCTTCTTTTGAGGGCCAACATGTCCAGCGATATTCCTGAGGCGCAGCGGATGACCGAGGAAGAAGTGATTGCTCGTGAGAGTCCTCTGTTGCGTCTGGCGAAGATACACTCAATGTGACGTTACAGAGATCCCGACTTTCGTTCTGGCTGGACACGAGACTACCAGCACTGCCCTTGCCTGGGTTGTACACGTCTTGTCGCGGCATCAGTCTGTTCAGGACGAGCTTCGCCAGGAGCTACTAACAGTTCCCACGGAGACTCCGACGATGGACGAGCTCAGCGCTCTGCCGCTGCTCGAGAAGGTGATCAGAGAGACCATGCGCTTGCACGCTCCGGCCGTCCACACGAACCGTGTTGCAGTCCAGGATGACGTGTTACCGCTGAACAAACCGTATGTTGATCAGTACGGTGTTTCGCACGAAACTCTCCCGTGCGTTTGTCTCCTCATATAATGATGCACATCGCAAGACTGAAGATTATCTACACAGGATCCGCAAGGGACAAGTCTTCACGATCCCCATCCTGGCCATCAACACTGACAAAGAAATTTGGGGAGACGATGCACTCGAGTTCAAGTACGCTCAGTCCCTGCAGCCGTGATCGGAGTTTGACCTGCTCCCTTGCGATAGAGTCGAGCGCTGGGATAACCTCCCAGAAGCTGTCCACGGGATCCCCACAGTTTGGGCCAATCAGCTCACCTTCCTGGCCGGCCCACACAGCTGCATGGGCTTCCGTTTCACTGTCGTCGAGTACGTCTCCCTCGCCTGTCCGACTACAGATGAAAGTCGCTGACACAGAAACAGACAAAAGGCGATCTTGTTCAGCCTCTTGCGGCACTTTGTCTTTTTGCCCGGTTCGGACAACGTTGAGCCTGCTATCAGCGGGCTCTTTCAGCGCCCGATCTCGTTTGTTGCCTCCGGTCAAGTTTCTGGCAAAGTCGGCGCTGATGCCGAGAAGTCTGGGTTGATTTCCTTGGGTGGTCTGCAGGTGGTTTTGAAGCCGTACAAGGGTCAAGGCGCCCTGTAAAGTGCAGATCAACTTGGCATGGTTTGCTAGCTATATACTTACTCTCTTTTGAATTTGATACAAGTAGACGTTCTTTCACACATATTCATCTTTGGCATTTGAGAACTAGCTCTTTTATGAATACTGGAGCAGAACTAAATCCGTCGCTCATCGACCCGTGTTCTGCGCCCTCCGGTTAGTTTGCGCAAGAATCGTGTGCATGACAGGCCGCTAGTTAGATTTATGACAGGCCGCGCGTTTCCAGATATAACTTGAATGGCTTTGTATGCAGCCGTAGCGAATCCATAGAATCTTTTCGCGCCACTTTGCAGTTCACTGGATTGCGGACCCAGTGCAGACCACACGCTCCGAGTAAAGCTCACGTTGGGGATGCCTACATGCCGCCGGCTCGGGGAACTTGGCAACGGATATCACCGTATACGCTGATATACGAATCGTGGATCGACCTAGGCCAAACTTGCGCCGAGAGCCCCCGAACTTGGATGAAAATTTGACTTTGCGATGTGAGCTACAAGTCAGGGTGTTTTAGATGTTGATTTCAACGAATATCTGTGATATTAAGAAAGTTCTTGCGTTGATAATCGGTCATGATCGACGTGCCATCACTTCATGGCACTCGGAACACCAGGCAGTTCGGCCAGCCCTGTCTTGTGCTTCGATAGACTGATCTTGGTGATCTCATCGCTACAAAGAGAGACTGTGCATATATTGTTGTCTGCTTGATGCGACGTTGTTGAAAATGATCGAAATCCTCTGGATCATCGACGAATCAGCGCGGTGTGTTAAATTGAACTCCGCGCTGATGATGATCAAATGCTTCGCACGGCATCGCAAGTGATTAGTAATGAGCTCTTGGTCCCTGGACGCGGCAGCCAACCGAAGTCCACGATCTTCACCGGGAGCTAACCGGACGGTGCTTCCATCTACGTGTGACAAGTCATGGATTCTTTGCCAAAGACGTCAGAAATGTATTGTTAGAGCTCGAGCCGCTAGGCGACTCAGTCGTTTGGAATTGGGATGGGAGCCGGCGGGAAGCAGAATCATCATGATCCAACGCACACTCGTGTTTGAAGAGCTCAGATGGTTGAGTCTACAATACTTCCATGTCGCCACAATCAGCTACGCGTTGCCTTCACAAATCGACCGCTGGTTTCAAAATTCGAGTTTTTTGCATTGGCATGAGGCCAGATGACTTGCCGCACGAAAACTGGATGGGTGGAACGAGTCGGGAATATTGCGCAGCTCGTTTGCTCCACCGTCTTTACTTTGATTGGTATCATCTGTCTAGATGTACTCTATTTGAAGTGTCACGTGCATCGAGTTCCTGAGGAACTGCGCCACTTTTCTTTGCCTCGCTTTCAGCACCCTGCTTCGAGAGCGCTTGCGCGATCCTTTTAGCGCGCATTCGTCCCCAGTGATAATCGGTATATGCTTCATGACCCTTGCAGAACAAAGGTGACACTGCTCAGAAGCTTCATTCTCGTCTTTTGGTCATTTACTCTGACGAAACACCTTCCCAGTCTTCGTGATGCAATGAGAAGTTACTAGTGTGAGAGTTGAGACGCTGATGGGAAGCAAGTTGAGTAATCCTTTGTTACGACTTGGCCGGTTAAACGAACTCTATATAAGGTCGGTACTCTCAGATCGAATCCCTCACCCTCAAGCATGATCTCCGCCATCGTTGTCCCGACTGGTGCTGCTCTCCTCCTATACATCTTTCTGTACATCGGTCGCGCCCTTTACCGAGACTGGACATCGTCACTCAAGTTCATCGATGGCCCGCCGTGTGCAAACCCTGTGCTCGGACATTTCATGTTGATTTCGGTGCGACCAGGCTGTTTATCGTCTTGCTCATATCGTACTCACAGCTAACAGGATAAACCCGATACTACTATCAAATGGCGAGAGCAATACGGCGCAACTTTCATGGCGAAAGGTCTCTTCTGGGTGAGTTGTTCCAAGAAATCCAGATTCGTCGCAAAGAAATTCAACCGCTTGGTGCAGGAAAACCAGCTGAACACGAAGGACATCAAGGCAGTGACTCACATCCTCACACATGGCTCGATGTACACGAAGACATCGGCAGCAATCTCGACAGGCTTACGTCTTTTGGGCGCCGGGATCCTTTCCGTCGAGTTGGATCCGCACAGACGCCAGGTAATCAGATTACTGCAGGCACCTGTCCCGGTTCTTACTGAATCTTCCGCAGCGTCGAATTCTGGTGCGCACAATGCCCCTTTTTTGCTCTACCCTTGATGACGTTCCCTGCAGAACCCTGCATTTGGCCTGCCGCAGATCCGGGTGATGAATGAGGTGTTTGTCGAAAAGGGAAATATGGTATGTGACCTCGCAGCCACCCACGCAGTAGAAGCCTCACCAAGAGTGAAGTTGCGTGACATGCTGACAAAAGAGATTGAAGATGGAGGCGGGAGGGTCACCCTCAATCTGTCAGCATGGTTCCGTCAAGTCACGCTCGACATCATTGGACAGACTGGTGCGTATCGAAGGCTTACTTTGTCCATGTGTTGGCTCAGTCTGTCAGGCTTCGGTTATCAATTTAATTCTCTGGAATCACGCGGCAAGGACGAAGCGGAGCTCAGCACGGTCTTCGGTCTCATGTTCAACAACCCCAAAGCAAACCTCAATCGTGCTGTTCAGTTCGCTCAGGCAGCGATACCGATGCTGGAGTCCCTGGTGCGTGATTGAAAGATGAGAAATATCGAAATTCCCATCTCCTCGCTCATCAGCCACTGCCCGGTTGGAAAGTCACTCGTTTCGCCCAAACAAAGCTGCGCGCGATCGGAAAACAACTGATGGAAAAGTCAAAGGCTGAATGTGCGGTTCTTGCAGAAAAGGACTTGGGTTCAGGTCGCGATCTCTTATCGCTGCTCATAAAAGCAAACATGTCCGCTGACATTCCCGAGAGTCAACGGATGAGCGATGACGAGGTGATCGCTCGTGAGTGGTCTTTTTCCCTTGTTAACCCGGTGTTTGAATTGTCGATGCAGAAATTCCGACATTCTTGCTGGCTGGGCACGAGACAAGTAGCACCGGACTCGCCTGGGCTGCGCACGCCTTGTCGCAACATCCAGCCATTCAAGACCAGCTCCGCCGAGAACTGCTCACCCTCCCAACGGAGACTCCTACCATGGACGAACTCAACTCGCTCCCATTCCTCGATAAAGTCATCAAAGAGACAATGCGCTTATATTCGCCGGCTTTCTCGACGCAGCGTATGGCCATCCAAGATGACGTGTTGCCGCTGAGTAAGCCGTATATCGACCTTCAGGGCATTTCCCACGACACTCTACCGTTCGTCTACTATCTGCTTTGGTGACCAAAAATGGCAATGACTTACAACGCAGGATTCGTCGAGGACAGGTTCTCACGATCCCAATTCTGGAAATCAACACCGATAAGGAACTCTGGGGAGAAGACGCACTCGAATTCAAGTACGCTCCACTTGCTGCGGTGCCATCCACGGGTTGTTTTAACATCTCCCTAGACCCGATCGCTGGGACAACCTTCCTGAAGCCGTCCATTCTATCCCGAGCGTGTGGGCGCACCAGCTCACATTCATCGCTGGTCCTCATAGTTGCATTGGGTTCCGCTTCACCGTGGTCGAGTGCGTTGAACATTTCCTCTCCAAACCCAGATTGCGCTATCTGACA
This sequence comes from Mycena citricolor, assembly GCA_963692855.1. Lineage (NCBI taxonomy): Eukaryota > Fungi > Basidiomycota > Agaricomycetes > Agaricales > Mycenaceae > Mycena > Mycena citricolor. The sequence goes on along the minus strand of CAVNYO010000420.1, from coordinate 46,329 downwards.
CTCCTCATCAGGCAGAAAGCAATCGTATTTAGTCTCCTGCGGACCATCGAGCTTCTGCCGGGTTCAGAGAAGGTCGCTCCCGCCATCACGGGATTGTTCCAACGGCCAATCTCGTTCGTTCGTGGCGGAGAGGGCAAGCCTGGTTTGGTTTCCACTGGGGGTCTTCGCATCGTGATGAAGGCGTGCAAGGGTAATGCTGCTTCCTGAGATAGAAGCCCTAGATTTTCTGCTTCTCCTCTCCCGAAACAGCGTACATCGGAGTCACAGGTTTAATCGGATTTTGAATAGACAATCGCCTGATCCAGGTATTGAATTGAACGGGGAAAGCTCAACTGAAAAGCCGGAAGCAGTGACTGCATACTCCGTGGAGCTCTCTTTGTCGCCAGTATAAGTTGAAGATTGATGGAACTCTTCCCGTGATCTTTTGCTCATGGGGATCCTCTGAAACTCTAAATAAGCTGAGCGCTATTGTGGACACCACATGGAACGTGATGAGTATGGAGGCCGGGAACTATATGCTGATAAACGGAGGACGTATCACTGATACGCGATAGTTTGCCGACATAGGATCAATTTCATGATGCGCTCCATGTCATGATGCGCCTATCTGGACGGCTGAAAACGTTATACTAATAACCGATGTCTGAATCGTGGATGGCCGCTCGGCAGATATTGATCAGATGATTGACGCAATGATCAAGACCCCAGGTAGCCGACTATCGCAATATCGCAACATCGTAATATTCGAAAAGCGCAACATTCGAGATAGGATCAGCGGCCGGGTCGCCGGCGCGAGCAGGCTCGTCGCAAGTCCGGACTCCCAGGCGACATTCCAGGGCAGCGGTTCGTACGTCGTGTTCGACTGGGGAAGGAGGTGCGCGGCCTCCCTGATACAGCGCCGTCGAGGGTCAATTCACACACCCATACTGTAGCTTGGGGGGATCCTGTCGCTGACGATCAACAACGCGACGGCCCAGTCGCAGTTCTCACTGTCGTTCACCGAGTCCGCGGAGTTCATCAGCCCGCTCAAGTTGGACGACTCGTGCCAGCCCGCACGGCTGCAGAACTGGGACAGAATCCAGACGTTCCACGTGCCGCGAGCCACGGGGCTGCTGACGCAGACCGTGGGACAGCAGCGCGGCGGGTTCCGCTTCCTGACGATTGTGAGTGCGAGCGCGGACCCGCTGACGATCTCGAACATCTCGCTGGCGATCACGTTCATGCCCCACTGGGATGATCTCAGGGCGTACCCGGGCTACTTCTTTGCACCTGACCCCGGGTTCCACGACATCGACTGCCTCACGAAGATCTGGTACGCCGGTGCGTCATCGCCTGTTTGCTGGCTGATGTGGCAGAGCGTGGCGTGGGTGGGGGCTGACCGCTAGCAGGCACTATAGGGTGCAGACCAACACAATCCCTCCCCACACGGCGCGACAGGAGCCGTGCCCAGCAGGAGGTTCGTGTCGGCGTGGATCTGAATTTTGGACTCAAACTGTGCGATCACATTTGTAGGTGGCTGGTCCAACGATGCCTTGGGAGGAGCTGCCACTGGGCCTATCCTCGTCGATGGTGCAAAACGCGACAGGTGAGGAATGGTCGGTCGCGATCTGTGTGTGCAATCCCTGCTGATGACATTGGTACTGTCAGGAACATCTGGCCAGGTAACCCCTCATGCTCATGGACGCGATCTAACCCTCGGACTCATGCGACGGATCAGGCGACTGCGGCATCTCCACACACACGGAGCTCGTCGCGCTGAGCGACATGGAGCCGACCAAGAACTCGTTGATGGTGATGTTCCGCACGCAAAACCTGACGACTGGCGCGCTGCAGTACTCCGGGCCGCCGCTGAACAACCAGGGAAGCGACACGTACATCTCGTGGTCGCTCATTGGGACGCACAACTACTTCCTGTACACGGGCGACCTCGATTTCATCAAGTCTGTCTGGGCGAACTACACCAAGGCGGTTGGCTTCCTTGAGGGCCAGGTGGACTTGACCGGCCTGATGAACGTCTCGTCTGCGCTCTCGAACGACTGGGGCAGGGCCAGCGGCGCCGGACACAACTCTGCGGCAAACGCGTTGCTTTATCGCGTGAGGATTGATTTCTGTCTCTCGCATCATGTATCCGCGCTCATCAAGCTCGTAGACGCTCGTCACCACGGCGGACCTGGCGACGCATCTCGGCAATGTCTCCCTCCCCGCCACATACCTCGCCAACGCGACCAAGATCAAAACTGCGTTCAACAGCCTGCTGTGGGACGCCGCGGCGGGCCGGTTCCGCAGCAACGACCTGCCGAGGAGCATCCACCCGCAGGACGGCAACGCGCTCGCGGTCCTGTACAACCTCACGACATCGGACGCACAGAACAAGGCCGTGAGCGCCGGGCTGATGAAGTTCTGGACGCCCATCAGGCCGTGGCTTCGAGGTGCGTGTTGCGCTGGTGGTTTGTGGTTTGCGTGTCACCTGCGCGACAGATCCAAGCGCATTTTGTGGCCGGCAAGGGCGAGCGGGCAATTGATCTGATCGAGCGCGAGTGGGGGTACATGCTGGAAACCAACTTGAGTGTCAAGTCGCCGCTGCTAGAGGGCTTCTCGGCCAACGGATCGCTCGGGTGCGTGTCGTATCAATCAGCTGCGGCAAGCTGTTGGTCCTGATCTGTACGCATGGTTCTCGGATGAGGAAGACTCCCGCGAAAATGATTAGTGAATTACAGTAATTACATGCTCACTACGCTATCTCGAATATTACACTATCTTGAATGTTGCGCTTTTCGAATATTACGATGTTGCGATATTGCGATAGTCGGCTACCTGGGGTCTTGATCATTGCGTCAATCATCTGATCAATATCTGCCGAGCGGCCATCCACGATTCAGACATCGGTCATTAGTATAACGTTTTCAGCCGTCCAGATAGAGCGCATCATGACATGGAGCGCATCATGAAATTGATCCTATGTCGGCAAACTATCGCGTATCAGTGATACGTCCTCCGTTTATCAGCATATAGTTCCCGGCCTCCATAGATGAGTGACGAGCTGTCACATCACAAGGATCAGGGTGACCCTCATCTTCATAATCCGACCATTAGCCCCGTCGAGTTCACCAACGAAAAGCGTTCCTTCTATCTGACTCGTGAGACGTCCAGCAAATATGTCTCTTCTACGGCGATGCCATCCCATCTGTCCAATTCGACTTCTCGAAGCCCAGAGTGTCGCATCGCAGGACTCGGAGAAGGCCTTAGCATTCTCGCTGGCCGTCACGGCCAACGCTTAGTCTGTGAGAATGTCAGTGGCTCTCCTCGCTTTTGCTTTCATACGATTTCATTGCTGGGGCAGATCTTCCGACGCACAAGCTCAAAGCGCTTACTGACGCCCAAAGCCATGGCCAAATTCACAGACTGGAAGTGTCTGATTTGCGGCAACTTCCACGCTGCTGTCCACCCGTACAGGTATGCTGTTTCTTCTGGTTTATGTCCCTCTTAGGTGGACTAAGGACATAGTCACAAGCCTTCTTCAGTGCGCTCAGCCCGTCAAAGACTTGGTCGCTCAATCATGCACTGGCCTATTTCCTCTCCCTTCTTGCTATCGTTCTATCAACGAAGTTTGTTCTTTCGCCAAATCCGACGCATTCACTGAGGAAGCCATGCTTGCAGAAGTCCTTGGGCCATTGCTTTCATCATCACGATCGATTCAGACGACTCAATCGACATCGATCATCCGACCCTCGTCCTCCGAGCCTGCTATCCAACACGGACGGATGACTGACGCCCCTCTGTCAAAAAAACTGCGGCTTCGACACAGTGCGGCCTTTGTTCGTGAAGCTGGCCAACTGCCAGAGCCTCCGAAAGATGATGCGTCAAGCATTGAAGTGTCGCTCAAGAGGTGGATGAGAATTCAACGACATTCCAGTGCGCCAATCCTATCCGTCTAAGCCATGAGAGAGAGACTGACCCCTTCGGATCTACTCACAGCGACCGAGGCCGCTCGAGCCTGAATACCCACCGTTCCTACATGTTTTTGTCCCCATATCAAGTCGTGCGATGCGCCGCTCAATCCATCTGAAACCAGCAAGAGGTCCGAGTTTCAAGTATTTGGGGTGGAGATTTGTGACGATGCGACAACTGTGCGCCAAGGAACTCTCTGACTGAAAATCGATAGAGACGCGAATGTATGGCTCTTCGAATCCGATTTGTACGTCTATGACCTAGGCTGGGATAACCTCTCTGTTGACGATTCCACATGGCTCCTTGGGTTAGTCTTCCAGCACCACGATATGCGGCAAGCGACCTTGGCGGAGCTTGTGCGGAGAGCCAGGTCGCACCGGATCGGAGTCGGTGGGCGAGATGCGTCGGAAGCAGAATCAAGGGCCGTCGATCACCGACGCTCAAGACCTCAGATCCAACTCAGTTAATGCACATGGAGCTCGGGAGGATATCAATCCTGAAGAAGAATGTAGAGCCAGTTGGATGATCTTCGCGGGCTTCCTTGGGTCTGCCTGACCGCTAACACTACATCCCGCTCGACTCATCATGCGTGCACCCCCGTACAAATCCCGCTCAAGTCCTCCATGTGGTTTACAGTAACAACTGGTTTGGTTCGTGCGCTGAAAGAACCGATCACTCGTACGCTTCAGAGACTGGATTGCGAATCAGAAGGCTGCCCGCGTCTGGGCCATGATTACTTCTGGAAATTCCGCCGTCCTTATTCGAGGACTTGGTCAGTACTGTCGAATGTAGGGACTGGCGTCGATGCCTGATTTGAGTAAACACTGGATATCGATATAGCCTCCGTGGTATCATTACCTGCCTTTCGCATATCCCAGTCGAAAACGTAGAACCTCCATGTAGCATTCTCGAACCGTAGCGCGCGTGTGGTGAAACGCCAACAGGAGTTTGCGAAGCATGCAGGGGCAACTAAATCCCACGACAGCCGGTGCACAACAGCCGCGGCGCTATGTCCCTCCGTCTGCTCCTAAGAACCAATAAAAAATCGACCATCTGCCGCTGCAAGACGGCCCCCGATACTTTGAATGGATTTACCGGTTATTACCGAAAGTTGAGCGACTGCAAGTCATTCGCATCACGACTTCTTTCCAACAGACTCCGGCTCATCGCACTTGGAATTTCTACCGTCGCGAGGTGTTTCCTGGATTTCGGCGTGAAGCGCCGAGCAACGTTCGATACAGCGGCGGACGTCGGGCCCGCACTCAGGGTGGAGCCGCATGCATGAGGAAGCATGTACGAGATTTATGTTTCTCTAACAATTCCTTTTCGATAACATTCAGGCACAACAGCGGAGCGCGAACTTTGCCCTGCATGATGTAGAAAAAAACATCGGTCTCGATATTGAAGTCTATGGGTATTTCAAAACGATTCTGGGCTCTGCAACACGAGGACCGACCCCAGGGACCGCCTGCAGCGAGCTCAGCTTGCCCACTGCGGGGGAAGTTATCAAACATCTGGAAATTAATGATCGTGACGTACAGCATGTTGGTGCCGAGTATGCAGAGTAAATGCGAGGATCAAGAAGAATTAGGGCTTGGCCAGGTGCCGAAGACAGAGAAGACACATTGCGAAACTACAATAATCAAATCGCGCAAAGATCTGACCCGAAGTGATCGTATTCAATACCTGAACTGGGATGCGAGGCCCACACTCGGATCCTGTGACCGCCATCGCAACCGCGTAGTCCATGCGCAGTCGGTGCGTAAGCCTGATTCGAATCTCGTCGATAACATCTTCGGTAGATATTTCCAGAGGTGTGCAGGTGCAGAAGATCGGACCATGTGCATATTTGGTGAGATCGGAGCCTAGCGGCGGCGATGCGCTTCACGGCGATCTAGAACTTGAGATCAATATACAATATAACATCTGGACACTAGCCGTCCGTGACACCGGCGACACGATGAATTGGCCTGACTTGCCCTCCCCAAAAATATTCATTGGCTACCTGTGCGGCTACCTCTACAGATGAGGCAGCCGGGGTAAACAAATCCAGAGGAATTAGGGGAAATCATAGAAAATTATAATTAATCGGTGCATAAGAGATATTTAGACCTGAGGAAAAGAAAATTGAAAATACCGCGATAATTATTTTGGTGAGTTCTGCAAATGCGCCAAACCTTGTATCCGCTTCCCCTGATGACTTGAACCCCAGTAAGAGGGGTCGAGGGTGGGAACTGGGAAGATACTGGAGGTCTGAGGTGTAAAGAGAAGCAGAGGACGAGCGATCGGGTCTTCATCTGAGCTCGAATATGCAGGACGAATGTCGATGAACAAGCCAAACAAGATGCCCATGATCACGAAAACACGTACCTGGGTCTTGCGAGCAACCGACAACGAAATCACATCTGCGACAACATAAGGACTCAGGCCAGCGAGTCAAATCCGCCTTTGAGCTGCCACGAAATTGGAACGCGTGGCAGTCATGCACGGGAGTCGTGCTCGGAAAGGCTGCCCCTGCGGTACTGTTGATCCCAGATGGGGCCGCTGTCGACGCTGACAACGCTCAGAAACAATATTCTGAGTAAAATATAACCCCCGTAGTAACAGCGTAGGCAGCGCAGGATAGTGGAGCGGAGGATACAGGAGCCAAAGAGGACCTAAACAGCAGCAAAAGCGGCCGTGTCAGAAATGATGTGGTGAGCAGATGCGGGGTTCTCAGCAGCTGCAAAGGCCGCGGAGGAAGTGGTGATAAGTGGGTATAGAACACATGCATCACTATGACCTTCGCCGTTGCGGCGGAGTTCCCTTTAGGGACAAAATCTGGGGTGGGAACTGCCTGAACGATAGCGACTAGAGCAAGAAGCTACGAGAACGAGGAGACAGTCTGGGGTCATGAGATATATAGATCCTCAGGCCGTCGCTAAGTGCTCGCAGAGGGAAGTCGTGAACGGCGAGGGCAATTTTACCTGTCGAGGGTGAATTTCGGCTCTTAGGATCAGCGAGCATTTATTCTGTTCACTGATTTGGGGCACATCCTGAATCTAATCCAGGTAAAGAATTAGACGAAATGAAGCACTCTTTCCCGCCCAGAAATCGGCAGAATACAGCTGGACCAGCGAGCGGAGGCTTTGTGTTTTTGATGTTACAGCCAACTCGTGCCATGGATGGTCACGTATGATCGGAACGGTCATGGGGGGTCAATAGAGACCTATTATTCGTTCTACACGCGAGAGTAAATTTAGCTGAGGCTCCTCGATGTATTCTCGGCCACCGACCAGAAACTGAATGCATCTGAAAACAAACATCGATGAGTGGCGATGACCGGCTTTAGTACGGCCCGGAGTTCGCGTTAGCTGAGCCGCATTTCCGAGCCCTTTGCGATCATTCTTGCGCGAGCTGATTCTCCGGGAAAGCGAGCGGATTCTGTGACCCAGCGAGCTGATTCTCCAGCCCAGCTCCATCCGCAGTCGGAGAGTCCGGCCTGCCGGCTGTCGGTTCCTCGGCTACTCAGCAGATCACCGCCTAGACCATCCCCCTCGGCCGCAGGCTAAAATGCGTCCTGTCAAGCTTTAGCTTTCGTCTTCTTCGAAGGTCTGTCTGATGCTGGCCCCTGCGACTTTGATACTTGCTGAGAGTGGCCCCCAGTCACTGTCGACTGGTTTCCGTCTCGAGCGGCTATATTCACGACGAAGTAGGCCCGCCAGAGCAGATTTTGCACCACGCGCAACTTAGATTGCCCGAAATCAGATTTTTTCCCCGATTTCTTCTAATTTGTAATGAAACCAAGATTAGCTCTCTATTGCTTACAGCGCACTCATCACCCCCGGGCGCACGAACACGGTGCAAGAAAGCTATCATGTTTGATACCCGGGGCAAAGGCCTGAGAGATTTTGCGGGGATTTCTATGCTGACTGAGCAAACACTACTTCTCACCTCTATAAAATCCCCCCGATAAGTGAAGGCTATCTTTTGACTCTGATTTGGACCAAGTATTCCGAATCACTAAAGGGGATAGTGCCTGGGGGCCCGCTAAGCGTGTGCTCAGAAAGGTAATGTCCGCGCTCCGTTGAAAGGGCCGAGCTGCGACATTTGCTCGAAATGTGGGACGGACCAAATGGTCGTCCAACGTTCATGCCACAAGTTTGGGCTCGCCTGTCACCGATCTTCCCGCTTTCCCCTCAATGGGTGTCCGGACATTTTCCGCTCAAGGACCTCTGTGTGGCCATCAGCTCACCGCCATCATCCCTCATGTCACTCGGGCGGCGTTCGTTACTTCCGGTTCATGTGAAGACGTCAGGCCCAAACAACTCATCGACGGAAAACATGGAGAGTTTGGCTCTGTCCGGACTTGAAACATTGAGGGCTGCTTTCCCACTGCTATTCACCAGGGGCTACAGGTCGACCATGCTACTGAAACGCATGTGGAATATTCAACGCCAATCTGGATGCTGTGCACGTTGTTCTCGTCATTTCCCGGTATTCGGAGAAGCAGTGTGTCTTGAAATTTGCGGTCCGTAGCAATGGTCGAATATTCCGAAGTCGGATTTCGAGGCGAAGGATCATACGGACCGAAACATGTGGCGAGTCGTAAAACGATCCGTCCTGAGCGGGGAGGTAACGGAACTGCAACGGGTCCACGGAACTTGAGATCGCCCGATCCAAGAAGAATTGTCAAGGCGCCTGTTGGCCTGTAACGCCAAGGATCAACGATCCACGCGCCCTTACAATCAGATTGATGAGCTCATATTCTGAAGAAGTGCAGTGCGTTGGTTCCACACATAAATACCGGACACGGCGCGACTTGATTCTTCCTCTCACAACCCCTTCAAGATATGGATTCCTATAGCCACTTGCGCTCTATCTCTTCCCAATACATGAATCAGATGCGCCCGGAGCGCCGAGTCGGTTCGCATCTTCGTTGCATGAATGTGCTTTAACTCATTCCCTTTGCCAGATTCCCTCACCGTGTTGTCCAATTCCTACATGCCCACCAACACGTACAACCGCAACCCGTCCCCCGCACAGCCACAGCACTCTCCGGGTCCCACCCATCTTACCAGAAGGGAGTTCGATTTTTCGGGCCTCATTACGATGCAGGAACCCTTGAACGTCGCGCATCAGCGCCCTGGCACTTCATTCACGAATTGCGATTGGTCCGCAGATCCTGCCTTCTGGCCGGTCTATTCTCAGCGCGACCAGTGGTTATCGCACGGCGAACTCTCGCCAAGCTCCTCCACATCTGCTTCGCCTTCTCCATCTGCATCTCCGTCCCTCTGTCCGCCCAATCTGTATCCCGGATACTCCGGACCTGCTCCTGCGAAAACGCCCAAGACTTGCGCACACTGTGGAGTAACATCGACCCCGCTCTGGCGGCGGGAGCCCGGCACAGGTCAATCGCTGTGCAACGCATGTGGCCTGTATCTGCTGCAGCGAGGCAAGTCCCGGCCACGTGCTCTCATCGAGGCGGACATGGACACCCCGTCCGTGGACGCGCACATTCCTGACTCCGAGTATTCCGGGACGATGTGCGCCAATTGCCGAACCCGCGCGACGAGCGTTTGGAGGAAGAACGTCGGAGGTCAGGTGGTGTGTAACGCCTGCGGGGTTTACGAGAGACTCAAGGGGCGCACGCGGCCGATCCAATTGAGGCGGGACAAAGTCAAGCCGCGGACGAGGCATGTGAGGAGAACGTTCATACTGAAGTGATTGTTTGAAGATTGTAGTTTGGATACCGTCATGTAATCGCCTATCTACAGATGTACTAATGGATGGAGAATCTCCTTCTTTCTGACGTCTTATGTATTTCCTCCGTCAACGAGATGGTCGACAGCACAGGATCACGTAACTGTCTAAACGGCCCGGAGATGGGTAATGGCTGTTACCTAGCCCAAATAAACTGTCTGAACGTCTTTCTGCTTGGATCAAAGGGATGCTTATTCACTCGTCCGTTCGAGCCAGTCACTGACCAGTGGGCCGGATCCTGCTTCTGAATCGCTTCAGTAGATATCGGGCCTGGGATTTTATGCCACATAGGACGATCATGAGCACTGTTTGCAAGTCAAAATGCTGTTACCGACGAGAAAATTTCAGTGGCGATTTGAATCAAGATTCTATCATGTTGCAAGTCCCTGGTGGTTTGATTCCCGATCCACGACGGTTCTCTAATACAGGTTGTAGTTGTCGCGCGAGAAGATGCCGTGCACTCTGGAACCAGTCCTCGCGCGGATCAAAACCGAGGATGAGTCACAGATCGGAGTGCAGTCGAATGGTTCCTGGCCGAGACGATTGCATTCGTGAGAGTTCAAGCAATGAGCTAATCGGGGGTAGCGAATGAGTCTACCATGGCTCCAACGCTCCAGGCTGCGGCGGAATCGGCCGATTGCAGTCTCGTGTCCGCAGCGTCGTGTGAATCAGGATGTCATCAGCGCGAAGACACCCGTCCGCACGTATTGCTTTGCTAGCCACACATCATAGAGCTGGGATCGACCTGCAAGGATATATAGTCGATACCAAAATACAGAGCGATCACGCTTCTCGGCTCCCGCGCCAATGCCCGTCATCTGTGCCAAGAGTCGGCGTCTCTTCTTTGAAGCGCAGCCAAGACGAAAAGTGTACGTACTTTCACGGTCCGGCGGGCTCCGACTGGGTCTGCGCCGGTCCCGGCGCATGCCCAGTATGTGCGCAGGGACACCGAATCGCACTCCCACAGGCGCCGCGACGGGATCGATCGAGCGCGAGCGGGCGGCCTGCTCCGTGACGGCCTGCTGCTGCAGACTGCGCGCGAAGCTGATGTTGCCGTAGCCACCACGACCGGGCGACGGCTGAGAAGGACGGAAGCGGTTTGTGTCAGCTCAGCGCGAGCGGGAGGGAGTAAACATCAGGCACGCACGATAGCTATGCGCCTCGCAATATGTGCGTCCAGCAACTCTCGTTCCCGCTCGCTGTACGCCCACTCGAGTTGATGATGTGTCGTCGTCCCGTGTGCGATGTTTCCGTACCCGCCCCGCCCCGTGGTAGACGCAGAGGAGAACGGCGCGTTGCCACGGCCACGACGTTGTGTGCGATCCCGGCCGCGAGGCCAGGGGAACTCAGGAACCGGTTCTTCAAGGGGTGGGGGTTGTGGAGAGTGTCGACAGGGTACGGGAATCGATGCGGGTGCGGGATGTGGGTGATAGTTGCCTAGGCCGCCGCGTCCTGTTGTGTACTGCAGAGACGGAGTGAGTGGGGACGACGGTTTCGTGATTGAAGGACGAATCTGACACCGTCACCATGGCCTGCGAGAGCTAAAGAGAGAAGAGACGATGAGCATTGGGGCAAAGAGGCAGAAGGGAGAGATGTAGAGGGAGGTGGTGAGACAAATTTGTGGCCGACGGCCGATAAGAAATACGGTCATCTCTTATCTCTCGTCGACTGCTTCGGACCACCACCACACAACGCTGTAGCAAAGAGATGCGCTCACCATTCTCCTCCACCAGCGTATCCGCGAGCGACTCGGTCTCCGCAGCCTCTCTACTCCTTCGTGAATTCCCCGTCGGCGAACCTTGTGCCCGGGAATGCGACGCGAAAGCAAGGGATATTCCGGAGCGCCGCGGGGGTCTCGTAGAGCTGGAGTCACGGCCATTCATAGCGGGGAGCAGGATGGTGGAGAGTGTCGCAATATGAAAGTCGTGAGTCACCGATTCCGGCAGTGGTGCCACCCATAGTCGATCCGTGAGATTGAGGCTAGCCTAACTTTAGCTAAGGAGGTTCGTCACGGCCGTCAGAGATGGCGTGTGAGCACGAAGGCAACGTGTGTCCGCGTCACGTTTCAGCCCATGTGTGTCTACCGCTCGTCGCGTGGGGCCTTGGCGCATGGTCTGCTGTGCACTTCTTGCAGACAAGAGTACTCATCCTTTCCCAGCACGATTCCGGCTCTTCGTGAGGCGCCGTACGATGTCGCACTTGAATGCAAATCCTCCTGCTCGTCCGTCCTTTCTTTTGCTCGCTTGCGGCAATCATCCTCGAGGCTTTAGGCGCACGGTTCGGATCCCGCCTCAATCATATCTCCTGACGCTGCCGTCGCATCAACGACCGACCTTTGTCTGTGAGATGAAATAGAGAGGACTCCCACATGCTCCGTTCACACCCTCCCCCAAGTCTCGTCTAAAAATCCCAGTCTTACATGTGTTGCATGTTTGAACGTGCGTTACTTCTACCCACGAAAGACTGTTGCATCTGCCTTCCCATCCTTTGCACGATGTCTATAAGAGCGACGCGGGGGGCTACGTGAAACAAGCTGAACCCGAACCTTCTCCAAAGCCAAGTCCCAGATGATCTCTTTCAACGCAATCTACCTCGCTAGTTTCGTCGTTCTTGCATCTGCGCAGAACATATTACTCACGAATGACGACGGTGTGGCACAAGAAGAGTGGATGATTCCGCAGATGCTGATGAGAAGTCTAGGATGGGCCGTGGCTCTGGTTCGCGCACAGAACGATGCCCTCAACGCCGCCGGTTACAACGTCGGCATTACGCCATCCGGTCTCCTGGTATTCTCCCACTCACATGCTCCCCAGGTCGTCTTGTCCTGCCCGGCGATCAATAAATCTGGCACCGGTTCGTCCACGACGACTCCGACAAAGCTCACACAGCCGTGCGAGTTCAACACGTGCCCGACTGGGTCCCCCGCGGAGGGTTTCAACGCGACGAATTCTCGCCTGAATTGGGTCAACGGCTTCCCTGGTGCGTTGATCGCATTGCGTCTGCATGTTACTCACACCGGCGGTCAGTTGATTCTGCGAAATTTGGTATCCAGACGCTGGGACCTAAGTTCTTCGGCGGCGCGAAGCCCGTCTTCGTTGTCAGCGGACCAAACGTCGGAAGTGAGTCAAATTGGGTTCTTATGTGACATGAGTCATGGATACCGTGTAGATAATCTCGGAAGCACGGTTTTGGTCTCTGGCACAGTGTGAGTGCCAGTCCAGGATTCCCTCCAACCATCACTCATCCAACCAGTGGGGCCGCCACCGAAGCCGCGAAGGAGGGAATCCCTGCCGCAGCCTTCTCTGCCGCGACGGGCGATCAGATTTCGTTCACCACGTTGACCACCTCGCCGAACTCGACAGACTCGCGCGCCGCCATCGTTTACTCCCAACTCACCACGAAAGTCCTCTCGCCTCTTTTTGCGGCGGGAGCCCCCATCCTGCCCGCCGGAATCGTCCTGAACGTCAACTACCCGACGTTCTCCGCCTCGTGCCCGACTGCCTCGGCGTTCAAGTTCGTGCTTACGCGCATTAACGCGGACAGCAGCGCGACGGATGTCCAGACGTGTGGGTCTACGCACCTGCCTACTGAATCCAGCGTCGTGGCCAAATCGGGATGTTTCGTTAGTGTCAGCGTGATGGAGGCCTCGAACAAGGGGGATGCGCCAGCCGCGACTCAGGCGATCGTTCTTAGCAAATTGACCTCCATCTTGTCCTGCTCGACCTGAGCATATACTTGTACGATTAGCTGATATAAACGGCACAGTCCATGACGTTATACAATGTGTGTGTTTCATCTTTGTCTTTGTCCGCTGTTAAAACGTAGTGGTCATATGGGGTCAATTCGAGTGTGCGACTTTTACGCTTCAAGCCCGTCGAGGCAAAGGCCACTATGTGGTTATCAGCTGGGACGTTCAGTGAGCAGGTTTGACTCTCCGGCTTGGCAGGTAGGTATGTATGCCTCAGTCTTCTGTGCATGTTGATCCGAGGACAGGCCGCATCCCGTATGGAGAGAATCCGAGCTTTGTGATTATGGGAGGAGAAAGAGAGATGCGTTAAGTATTACTACCATCGTTCCGGCTGGTTGCAAATTGCGCGGCCGCCGTCCCCCATTCTCGACGTGATGGGAGGTGGAGCAGTAGTGACATGCCGCCGTCGCCGGGCAGCTGTGACTCAAACCTTTCCCAGGTATTCTTGTGAGGTAGGCGTCGGAATCTCATCGGGCATAATCAAGAGGTACTATACATGATGGTAAGACAACACGGGCAGTTCAAGATCGTTGAAAAAATAGTATTCATGGTAGTAGACAAGAGAAAATGAACTTGAACTGCATGGAACATCAACCAATTGCACAGCGGGCCCCACTTGCCCACCGGTCCCACCCTCCCGGCAACAGCGGCATGTCACTGCTGCTCCACCTCCCATCACGTCCAGAATGGGGGACGGTGGCCTCACAATTTGCCACCAGCTATCATGGCATCTTTGTCACCAGATCATTTCCCGATATCCCGCACTCGATCGCCACTCCCACATGTCGAAGTTTGAACTAAGGCTTGTGTGATGGCTCCTTGGGAATCGCTTGTGCCGCACGTGAGGCTTCTCTCATAGAATTTGTTGCACCGTCTCGCTGCGGCAGCCTGTTATCATCACTGCCAAGCTCTGTCCGGGAGGCTTGGGGTGTTTGCATCCCCTTCGTATGAAGGGGACCACGATGCCCGAGTGCAACCTCAATATGTTGGGGTTCAAACTGTGCCCGGATAAAACTGTCCAGGCTCGATATGGCCTGCTCGCCGAATCCAGCAAAAAAAATCTCCCTTATCAAGCTTAACCTGTGAACTCACTTCTGCGCAAATTGTGCTTCGGGATGAGATCGGAACGCCCCCATACACTTCTCAAAGCACCAAGAAGTAGCACGATTGATGTGTTTTACGGCGAATCTGGCCGATCATGGGGAACTTGTACCAGGTCATGTTGAGTAAGAGATTGCAACGAGACGGATGAGACATCGATTTTTTTCGCTGGTTGCTAAAGCTACAAGCGTGCAACGACATCAGCGCAGAAGATTGAGCAGCCCTCCAACAATTTGGGAAGGCCCTGAACCTTTCGACGATCATTGGTTTGACTAGGGGATCCATCCTGAACACGATTGGATCCTCAAAATTTTGAATATCGCGCATCAGCATATGATCCCCATCATGTGCAATGAAGTCTCACCTCAGTTTCAATCATGGCTACGAAAAGCCCTCGCCTCCGCTTCGGAAGCCCAACGCAGCGACGTGCTCGTCGGTGTTGTCGTTCTGGAACCACAGCAAGCGCTACACGAGATTTTTCTTAGCCGCTGGGATCTTGAGGCGCTTCAAAACAGCCTTGAGCAGTCTCGCCTCAACAAAGGTAAACGGGTCATACGCTTAACGTCAACGTTCCGGCCAGCGAGGTACAATCGGATACCACGCTATTCGCGCTTCCCCGCACTCATACGCTACATCATTCAACAATACATCTGATCTCGACGTCGAGCATGTAAATGTTCTGTAAATCCCCTGGGACCCGACTTTGGATGCCGATTTAGACACAGCACTATCGTAGGCTGACTCTTGTATGTATCACTAAACTTGAATCGCTATCATACAAGTCACCAAGCACGCTGAATGCGAGAAAGTACATGGGCAAGATACCACGCACACCACCAACTCGAACATGAATCTCCGTCGTCGTCGTACAAATCAGGATCTCATTCGTTATGAACTGCATCATACTGGGAGCCGATCGAGAACGTTTGAGATAGTGGAAGCCGGGCCCGAGTAGCCAAGTACTGTGGCAACTTGCTGGAAACGGCCGATGTCGGTTAGTAGCTATCTCACTCGGAGGAATTCGAGGCGGGCTCACACTAAGAGGACCCGAGAGCGGCTTTAATGTCGCGAGAACCGGTGTCGGGATCGACGGGCTTGCGAACAGCAGTTGCGTGAGCGAGTTCTGCAGCGTTCGCAAAGCTACGTTTATGCCCAATACCTCGTCTGGGGTAAGTGCGCGAGATGGCTGCTGATTGGTCAGAACGTGAAGCGAGAAGCAGCCAGGCACGATACGCACCAGTCCGGTCATGCTGCTCGATAGCTCCGCGACGAGAAGTAAGAGCTTGACTATGATCGTCTGCGGCAGGAGATCAGCGACCCGATTCAGAACCACGACGACAAGAAGCACGCTCACTTGAGCTCCGCCCCGGGAGTAGGCCACATTGGGCAGCACATTCATCACATTCACTAGCCGTGTGACACCCCACGCCACGTCCATTACTAAACTCCTTGTCGCCATGTCGCTCGCTGCCGCAGCGGATCCAGAGGGCACGGGACGTGAACCAGTGACCGAAGAGGGCGTCTTAGAGGCGGAGTAAGAGAGGTATGCAACGGCATCGGCCGAGGCTAGGGATGCGAGCCCTTGATTCGAGGGCTCAGAGGACGTCACAGGGAGAGCGACGGTCGCTACAGCCATCGCGAGCGGAATCGATGCGGGGATAAACTTCATCTTCTTGAGCAGTCGTTAGTTTGATTCACTGTCGGGGGCAATTGAAATGCGGGTGTTCAGTAAGTGTTAAGACGCGCAAGTGCGGCCGCACCGTTTATACGGCGGATAAGAGGTGTGTGTCTAAGACAGCAGGAGCGGGACATGAGCGAATAGCCGATAATGGTGAGGCCCGTGCATGTGAGCGCATGTGAGACATTTTCGTCCGGCTAAGCAAGGCAAGATTGTGGCAGGGTCAACTTTTGGGGGAGTGGAGACCAAAAGGCAAGCGGGACAAGACCTCGAAAAGCAGTCTGCTTTCCCGGTTTGACCCGAGATTCAATCACGTGATGTTTCACAAACCACTGGTGCATTGGACAAAGAAAATAAAAGTAAGCGGAGAAGGGTATTTCCGAACATGAGAAATCGGTTCCAGAAATTATATAGACTAGATGCCCTCAATGACGCATTTTTTGAATACGAACACGTCTCACGTTGCCCAGCGAGCCGAACGCTACCAGGCGCAGAATCCACAGTTGCATTGGGTGATACCGGAGCGGGGGACTTGGTAGGATCCTCTGATCTAGATTTGCGCACCTCCTTAACCTTGAACTTTCTTTATGCAAACTTTCGGCAAGTATTGGCTTCTATTGACCATTCTTCGTGCATCTAATATGTCACGTGGCTCGGGTTGAAGTCCAAATTTAGGGATTCCTCTAGCGAACCGAAGTATCCAAATTAGGTTGACGTGTTCTAGATATATTTCTGCTCCTCCTTGACTCTGATTCATGAACCAGGAGGCGATCAGCAACACACAGCAACGTCAGATCCGAATCCAGACATGTCCTGAGGTAAACCGAGCTCCGACACAGTATAAAAAGGGCTGCTCCTTGAACCCAATCCAGCATCACCCAGCAGACAGCGATATCATGCAATCTTCAGCCAAACTTGAACAAACGGCACCCAGTTTCTGTCTCTACAAACTACCTCCGGGCGTCTCCAAGGTCGACTTCGATGCGCAACTCAACCAATTCATGGACACGATGGCTCAGCTCCCGGTTGTGCAGGAAAATTGGGCCACCTTTGAGCTGGTATGTACCGGTCCGAACACTCCGCTGTGGAAACCGATGTCACCTATAGATCCTCCAAAACGACAAGCTTGATGGGTGCATCACCGACTTGGGTCTCCCTGCGCCGCAGCAATGCGCAATCCTGATCACCCACGCGCACGTAAATTCATTCCGAGATTCGCCGCGAGGGAGAATCTCACTCTTCCGAACAGAGTCATGAGCACTGCGAGAAGCTCACGAGCCACCCGTCGACGCAAGACATGGTTGCCGCCGCCACCGCATCGTATGGAGGCTAGGAACGGCAAGCTGATTAGCGAGCAGTTCCATCTTTGATGGCCGCCGGAATGATGGGGTCACATGTTTTTCTCAAAATCGGTGAGTGTTCATAGTGAGGGCCTCCAATGGCGTACAACCGGTCGTTTTTTGTGAATCGTTTCTTCGGGAATGTGAGGAAACCAAGTATCGGGAGGCATCCAGTGATGATCAGAATGATCACGTGAAACAACCTTGATGAGCTCGCTGACAAATCCATTGAGATCTTTCAGTGCACGTGATAGATTGATCAAATGATCACGTGCAACAACCTTGACGAGCTCGCTGACAAATCCATTGGATCTTTCGTGCACGTGATCGATTGATTTCAGGGCTAGGGCGCATCACTGCTCGTCATCGATAAGGAGAGAACGGGCTGTCATGAGCACAGATTGAGCTACCACATGTCTGCATTATTAAAGTCCTCGGGACTCTCTTCATCTGAAAACCACGCGAACAACTCGTCATCGCCCTCAATATCATTGCCTCCCACATCCGGCTCAACGTCGTTTATCATAGCATTGAGCTGAGCCTGATGTCCGTCATCTGAACGCACCCATCAGAGTAATCTATAAGAGCACTGGACACATACCAAGTCCATTCCCGCCGTTCACGCCACCCATATAATAGACGCCATCCTCTCCAACAACACCATCTCCACCACGAAGCTCCTGGAGACCAGGAAGAAGCTCGACCTCACCCTTGTACTCATCAGCAGCCTGAGTGAGTGTGTAGCCCCATTTCTCGTCCGCGCTTAGGTCCACGTCGTGAATCTGATCAAGCTCGCGGAACTTCGACAGTAGCAGGAGGTAAATGTCCCAGCAGCTCTCCCGGTCAACAGAGGGTGAGCCAATGTTGGAATAAAAACCGGAGATGAGGATGTTGAAGTCAGGTGGAACCAATTCGAAGATCTGAAGGGTGGGCGGCGCATACAATTTACGTACCATTGAAATTGCAGCCGGATCAACTTTGATCTGCGACAGGTTAGACTCAGCACCAGCTCAAACATTGTAAAGTGTTACCTTGAAATCTAGAATAGCATAGTCTTCGGGATACTCGAACATGTGCATTGGAACACCGTTAGGTAGAATCTTGTTGCGATCGTGGCGTTTGCGAGTGTTGTTGATGCGGTGCTGATATGCGTCGAGTTCGGCCTGAAGCCAGGGAATGAAAACCCAGCGAAAGACGAGGCTGAATGGATAGAATAAGTGTTTTGGAAGCGCTCATGGAACACGTACGCTTCAAGGAGAATATGGGGATCATACCAACCTTCATGAATTCCAACATCGAGCAAATTCTCAAAACCAGGCGTAAAACGCCGGCGCATCTGACTCCACGTAATCTCTGATGTAACGTTCTTTTTCTCCCGCATCCATCGGTGCTGAAGCTTGCCTCGAAGGTTGGGATCTTGATGGTGGCGGATCAGAGTGTGTCCATTGGCAACGGCGGTGTTCTCGTTTCCCGGATCGCTCTGCATGACGAGGGGCATGACTGTGCGCTCAAATGGATAAGAAATAAGCGCAAAAAAAAGGGAAACACGTACAACCGAGCCGCTCAATCACATCCAGGTAGTACTTGAGAATAAGGCGAGGGTTACTATTATTCCACCAGATATTCATCCAGTGAATGAGACCAAGGAATGGATCAATTCCAGAGTGAAGTGCAAGTCCGAATTTGTACTTCCACTTGTCGTGCTGGTCCATGGCCCACAAGTCGTTTGCACCAGCAGCCCAGAACCGCTTTCGACGAAAGTGTCCGCGCCGTCGCTCACGGACCTGGTGGGCCTCGTAGAGGTGGAAGTACTGCATTACAACTGGCCTGAATCATGTGAATGAGTGTATTAATAAAGAATAAAGTTCTAAAAACACACCGTGACACCAGTATTCTCTCCTCGAACTTCAACAAGTTTACCATCTCCCGCCCACCAGCCTTTGGATATGTAACGCGCAGCTTAATGATGTGTGGACGAATTGACTCGACGGTATGGCCCTGCTTTCGGGTGCGGACAAAGCCAAGCCTCTCACGTATCTTTCGAAACGTTCGAATCCTGATAAAAAGTCAGTAATGAGATCCCCATGCTTCATTGATTCAATGAATACATACCCAAGCCCGTACTCAGCCAGATTGATATGGTGTTTCTTGAGGAGAGCAAGCATCTGGATATCACTCATATTCTGCCGCCAATACTTCTCGATATGAGGGCGAAGAGACTCGTCAGATGCTGTGTATAAGTGATCAGAGAGAGAGAGAGAGCCTGGCCAACAGCAGCAAGAGACGGACGAGCAGGCTTGTATTGGTTCAACTGTCGAACGGGCTCGAGTTCATTGGACATGTACCAGAGGGTGTAACAGGTACAGACTGAGAGGGAGCGATGCAAAGAGGGTGGGGAGGTACTTATTTCAAGACAGTATTTATATCTCATGTCTGTTACAAAGAGGGGCCGGAACTTACACCAAGCTCCTCCTACGATCCGTTGGTGATCGGATGGTCTGACTCAGGATTTGAGCATCTGACAAAGGAAATATTAAAAAGCTGAGTGAGACACATGCCTCATGGCCGCTCGTGGCAAGGAACGCAGCAAAATGGCGCGCTACGCGAGGGCGCAGGAGGTCGGGATCATGGATAAAATTATGCACGTGTCGGCACGTGCATCGTGTTTTGATCCGCCTTCAATATTGTCGCGATAGTCTCTCATCTCATTGCTTGATTGCTCAATAAACTCGTAATTTCAGCCACTCAGCGGAATAGTCAGCCGGAACAGAATTGAGCCACCATGCTGCTTTAAGAGTGCTCTGTCCTGTGTCCAAAAACCCTGTCCTTCCGCCGGCTTGTCATGTCAGACTATACTCCTTCGATCAAAGCATCTTTCACGGGTGAGGGCGCCTCCCATGGTCCGATCCCATGTGACCGTGGCCCTGACTGTCGAGGAAACCAGTGGATTGCACCCACCGAGACTCGTCGCAAAGTACGGAACAAGAACCCCAACTTACCCGACCGCACTGTCTGTTGCCCATGTTACGAGTATTATTGCAACAAGTCTTCCTCGACAGTGTCTGCTCGCAATGGTGAGCTTCTTCCCTCCCTCTTTGGGATTTCTTCTGACTGAACAAAATAAAACAGGAGCCACTTCGGCTCAGCCAACACCCAGCATGCTCCAGGATGCCGCCATCATTCGACGGCAAAACATTGACGCTCGCGTGAACAGTGAGTTCAAATTCCATTTGCCATCCTGACGCGATTTATCACTCTTTCCAGATAGTGCACCAAAGGCCAACGATCAGCTCGTTGCCATTGCTCCTGGATTAATGGGTCCTCCAGCTCGCATTACTGGTGCGTGGTTCATCTACTGTTTCTATATGTAGTTTCTGATGACACGGGTCATATAGGTCCGCACATCTCGCTTCCAAATATGGGCGGCTTTGCGCTCCCTCTGCCGCCACCACAGCAGCCTGTGTACTCTAGTAAGGGATATTCCGCAAACCATGCGCAGTATTCTGCCGCTCGGGCGGGATGGGCCCATGCTGCGTATGCTGGTGCTACCCCAGAGACGATTTCTCTTATCATCGGAGTGCGGTATGAGATCCTGGGCAAGCCCAAGGGCGGAACGTTTGGGGTATGCTGCCAATTTTTATTTGTGTCCACGACCGACTTTTGAATTTGTTCAATTTCAGGCCATCAGCGAGGGCGTTGTAGTAGATGCTCGTGCTACACCACGAACAATCATCCAGACTGTGTTTGACAATGTCTACGGAAAGCTCCGGGTGCAAATCCTTCGAGACACCAAGAACGGGTTTGAGTTTGACACAACCAACTTCACCGTTCGTGACGTTGCCAAGTGGATCGACTTGAAGCGGATCACTGGGGATTTGTTTGATGCTCCATTTTACTATGCTTCATGTTTCAAAACGGGCCGGGCAAAGGCGGAAAAGGATCGAAATATCAAGGTTTTCACATCACCTGCTCCGATCTCCGTGGCACTGGTGATTGATCTTGGTGAATGGCTTCGACTCACCGACTTTTTGGATGATATGCAGGTATGCAACGACGTCTCATTTTGCATGTTTCAGTTGAACCCAAGATTTTTACAGATCGCCGAAGCTGCAGAGTCCGGATCTGCCACTGTAGATGGGAAACAACCGGTGACTAGGAAATCCTCTCGGAAGGTATATTGGTTTTGTCAAAATCACGCGAGACTAGACTTAAGATGTAGCAGGCTTCAACTCTAAGGAGTTATCGACGCACGACTCGCAGCTCAACACGATCATCTGCCTCAACTTGCTCAGTGCAACAAAACCCTAGTCATGTTTCCTCAACGGAAGGATCCACCGCTACTTTCGATGCCGAACAAGTGGCCAGTGCAGTAACCTTGATCCGCACCAGATTTGGCTCATCCGCGCTCTCCGATCTTGCTCCTGGTAATTCATCATCGTTGATTGGCGGTCATCTTGCTGGAGCGTCATGGGGAACAAACGTGAGTTGCCCATGATTTCGAATAACCAGGCTGATCAGATTCATCAGGAACTCCGCCCTGTTACGCCACCGCAGTCTCTTTCTCGCAAGCGATCTGCACCTGAGTATCGCTCTCCGGATCAACAGCGATTGAAGAAGGCGCTCAGCGAGGGAGGGTCATTGAAAAAGGCGGGAAACGCTCGTGAGTGTCACCATTTTATCCGCTATTTGTCTACTGAACCCTGCTTATAGCCTTGCACATCTCTGAGCACATCGAATTTTATCGCATCCTCCCAGTTGATCTTCATGATCTCCTCGAGAATCCGAGCTTCTTCACCTGTGATATCAAAGCAGCTGAGTTTGGTACGCTGTCCATGGTCCCCTCCGAAGAGCCTTTGGGCGTTGGCAGT
Organism: Mycena citricolor; assembly: GCA_963692855.1. Classification (NCBI taxonomy): domain Eukaryota; kingdom Fungi; phylum Basidiomycota; class Agaricomycetes; order Agaricales; family Mycenaceae; genus Mycena; species Mycena citricolor. Next base: position 23,904 of record CAVNYO010000420.1, on the reverse strand, counting down.
TTCAAGTCGGCGCACAATGCACGGCTGAATCTCAACATCGTGTCAACGGGCAACATCTTGGGAAGTGTCCCCAACCAGCATGTGGCAGCAAAGCGGATGTTCGAATTGTGGAGTGAGGACAAGGAGCGTCTAAGGCGATTTGCTCCGCAGCAGGAGTACATCCAGACCATCCGCGAGGCTAACATCCTGGTCTGGGCCGTCTCCCTCCTTGAATTTTGTTATGCGTTCATTGCAGACTTCATCAAGAAGAACGGTAAGCCTCCGGCGGACTTGAAGATGTTCAACATTCGATTTGTCGAAGCCGGGCTGGCTCTCATTCACGACTCAAGTGCAGCTGGCCACAATGTGAAGGACACTTCCTCGCTACGCCGCACATTCCTGATTGAGGAGTTGATCAAGCCAACAAGTCCGTCTTCAGCAATCGAGTTTTTGATACTATTGACACCACGAAATCAGGAGAAAATCAGGACGAGACGTTCATCAAGTTTATTCACAATAATCTTGCAGCACCGACTCCGACCATCTGCTCCGACTCCCTGAACTATGCTGTCGCCGAATTCCTCTGCTTTACTCAACATATTCAGTACGAGAAGTCTGGGGGAAACGTCTTTCTGTCCGATCTTCAGGGTGAGCTCAACTATCAGAGGATGGAATGATTTCTCATAAGTGCTTGATTTTTAGGGTCTCCGAGTCGTCTTAGTGATCCTCAGATAATGACAACTCCGTGCGTTCTCTCTTCATGCGTACCACCTGGACTGATACATGTTGACAGGGAGATAAAGGAGCGCATCTTCGGTGGTGGAAATATCCGGTCTGCTTTCCAGGAGTTCCCCACTCAGCATAAGTGCTCCCGATACTGCGAATTCTTCAAACTCACTCCGTTGAGCACGACATTTGATGAACAGCATTAGTCAATTTACGTATCACAGCTTGTTGCTCATTGATTAACTGAACCCCGCTTCTTACTTGGTTTCCTCACATTCCCGAAGAAACGATTCACAAAAAACGACCGGTTGTACGCCATTGGAGGCCCTCACTATGAACACTCACCGATTTTGAGAAAAACATGTGACCCCATCATTCCGGCGGCCATCAAAGATGGAACTGCTCGCTAATCAGCTTGCCGTTCCTAGCCTCCATAGCATCGGGGTTGTTTGCGGACGCATGCGTCTTCTCTGCGGATCTGCACACGACGGTGCACATACCCGAGGCCGACGCCAGGGTCCACGCGTTCGGTGTCTTCAAGACCCATCCAGAGATGTCCATCCCGGAGCTCCATGCGAAGCTCGAGGAGCTCATGGATTCGATCATGGAGAACGTGCCGATCGCGAGGGCGAATCTGGTGCAGCACTCGCTGGTGAGTATTCCGAATGACATAAAGCTTGTTGTTTTGGTCAATCTGAGCCGGAGAGCAGTGGTTTCAGAAGACGGACGCCGTGTCACAGCACATACGTAACATCGGATTCGGCGATCCAAAGGACGATATCTTTGCCGTAATTTTAGAGACTGAGGTGCGATCTGATTGGGACTCATTTAGATTTATACACTGACAGATTGTTTGCTAGACGATGGAAAAGCTCATCGAGGTGAGGTTTACTGCGAAACCTGCGGCACAGCAGCTAACTTGATGTCACAGGTGATACAAGATGAGACATTCCAGGAAACCCTAATCGAAGGGCTTAAAGACTGTCCACACCTCTTGGAATGCTCGATTTTCTCAGCGGATGTTTTCCCGAAGTTGTGACGATAGGAGAATGAGTTCATTACAAAGATACGCAAACAAGATTTCATACGTAAACAGTTCAGCAGAAGACGACCCGGCTTAGATTACCGGACTTGGCATTGATCTTACAGTCGTTTATCCAATTAGAGGCCGAGGCAGCCCAAGGTCAGACCGAACAGAAGGGATTTCAGCAGCACGACAACATCAACAATTCTGCAGAACAGAAATCAGTACAATCCGCTGCCGGCCCGGGAAATAGACACATACAGTCCTCCCACGAGAACGAGCACGCCCCCGAGGACAAGCTCGACACCAAGCAGTAACACTTTCAGCGATTGGTCCAGACTAGCGATGAGGGTCCCGAGAGTAAGCACGGTGCCCGCGCTCTTGCATCCTTCGATAGTGTAGGTGATATCCTGGCAAAAGGCTCAGCAACCACGTTCCGCGCCAGAAACACCTCAAAAATGAAAAGCACCTTGATGATTTCCGCAAGTAAGCCTGCGCACTGGGATTTCGACCCTACGCCGGAGAGCGAAACCGTGCCGAGAGCGACTACGGCGATTTCGATTGCGGCTTCCAACTCAACGATGAGCGGGCCAACGGTGAGGTCCGTGGCGTGTCCCTGGGCGCAGAGAGTGTCTGAATGCGGAGTCAGCTCGAAGGGTCCACTTTCAACATTGCGAACCGACTGATTTGGGGCAGCACGACGGCAACCGAAGCCTGGAGGGTGACGATGATTCCGACGACATCGACGCCGGAGTTACGCTCCTCGACCACAGCGACCGCACCGGCCTCAGGGAGGGGAGTGGGGCTGGCAGCCACGAACGCGGTGGAGACGAGGAGCAAGAGAGAAGTGAAGTGGCGAAGGGCGAACATGTTTTCTCGGACAGATGCTGCTTGGAGGCGGCTGGTGAGGAAAACTGACTCGCAGCTCACCCTTATATACCGTAGTGTTCACAATTTGTACCGTCACTCCTGCGTCATAGAGGACCAGCGACGGGGAAAGAGAAAGCATAGCGAGATGGAACATACCTGACCTGGGCTCTGCGTGATAGATCCCCTTGACAGGCGGCTGTAGACCTTTCATTCCTGTCACAATTCGTTTTGTCAAGGCGTTCAGACATCGATCTACTGTGCGTCATAGAGAGTAGATTCATAGGACGATAGGACAGTTCCGCTGAGACCTGAAAGAGATACAGAGAGCAGGCCGAGCGTATCGCAAGTTTGAAAATCGCAAGGATATGTTAGAAACAGAACCGCCGCAAAGAGGTCCGATCAGTAGTGTCTTCATCAGTGGAGCTCCACCACATGGCACGGCGACTTTTCTTCTTGCCTGTCAACATGGGAGAATCGGGGTGAGTAGAAAGTCCCCGTCATCACGCGATTCAAGGGACGAAAAAAGGAAACATCAGCAGTACCCCGATTCATGAAGAGTCCGTTCAAAACTTGACCCTTTGGCTGGATTGAAGAATGAACGGGTCCGCCGATGGTCAGGACGAGCGAACACGGATACCAATCTGCAGGACCTGCCTTAAGATCCCATGATGCTGCATGGTAGCCCACGGTCCGAATCCGAATCCAATAGCAATGTCGCTTCTGACAAGATGCACGATCCAGGCCAAGAACGAGCCTCCTCGAAAATACGTGATCAGCAAAAACCGGGACGATGAGCAAAGGGTCGCGAGACGAACGTTCGACGTTTCTCAAGCTCATCAGTACATTATGAAGAGATCAGGTCAGATGATATCACCGCTAAGCGTTGCTCGGTTTGGAAAGGTGGAGAGGTAAGCTAAGACTTACTTCCAAAGCGATCGGATGATGATGTCCGCCCGTTGATTGCATGTCACCCGCCACAGCCTGAGATCAAAATACGGCCTCGGAGGACATGCCGACTTGATTTGCGCTGATTGTGCGCTATGATCGCCGATCATGCTTTCTTGTTTCGAAAGCGACAATCTCAATGCACTGTGAGCGCTGGAGCCTGCATCTAGTGGGAGATCAGCAAGTCGTTTTCTGAGGTGAAGAACCAGTCTTTTTGAAAGTTTCTGGGTGGTTTGAGAGAAGCAGAAATTCATAATAGGCCAATTTCACAAGCCAATTAATTTTCCATCAGCACATACCCATGTTTAACATCAGAGACTCTCTCGGCATAATGACTAAGACCTGCGCAATCGCATCGACAGTTTCAATACAGGAAAATGGGTAAAATAGCCCCTTCGCGCCAAGGAGTCTGAACCAATCCAGCGTGACACCGAACGTCCTCAAATAGTATCGACAGACATCTGACTTGAATAGAGTTGAAGAGAGTTTGGGTGCCCGTACTACTGTTACATCGGTGGGAACGTGAATCCACCCTGAGCACCCCCACATTTTACCCATAGAACCGGTTTGAACCACGCTCAAGCGGGACCTGAACGCAGCGGAACTCCTCAGCGGGTGGGGGCCGTCCCGCAGGCCACCTTGAAAGTCACTAAGCAGGATGTGGGACTCCAGCGGATCCCAATTGGTCCGTGGTAAACCGATATGATTGATCTTGATCCAGGTAGATTCAATGGACGATTGAACCTTCGACCTTGGCGATCTCGCGGCGACCATTCTTCATCTGATTCAACTTGCACAAGCAGGCTTTTATTACGTCTGTCTACGTGCGGACATTGGCAGAACATCTTATCTCTCTGTTTTTGTCGAGGGGTCTGCGTACTCACGCGGCAAATTCTGGATGCCCTGAAAAATGGTTACAGAAGTCGGACACTGTGTCACAGCACATTCGGAAAATCGAAATCAAGATTGAATGGACGATATTTGCGTGGTTCTTCCGGACAGGTGAGTTCTCGGCCAAAGTAGATGCGGACTAAGAGACTCCAGACGGCTAGGGCTGCTGACTCCTAAAATGTTGGAATTCCTGAGCGGATGTATCATCAAGGTTGCGACTATGAAAAAAACAAGTTATAACGGAGATTCAGAAAAACGAACAAAATTTCATGCTTATGTAGAACAACAGAAAGGGAGATTCATAGACGGCTCAGATTTCCCAACTTCGAATTCATCTCGGTCCCGCTTATGGGATCAGAGTCCGAGGCAGCCCAGGGTCAGGCCGAACAGAAGCGATTTCAGGAGCGCAACGACGTCAACAATTCTGCAAAAAAAGCAGTCAGCACGGTCTGCAGCCGGCACGGAAAACAAAAGACGTACAGTCCAGCCACGAGAACAAGCACACCCGCGAGGACAGTCTCGACCGTGAGCAGCAGTCCCTGGATCGCTTGGTCGAGCCCAGCCACGAGAGTTCCAAGCGTAAGTATGGTGCCCGCGCCCTCGCAACTTTCAATGGTGTGCGTGATGTCCTGGCAAAGCGCTGAGCGACGAAGTTGTCCGGCAGGGTGAAATGCAAGGCACCTCAATGATTTCAGCAATCAGACCCGCGCACTGGGACGGAGACCCGATGCCGGAGAGCGAAACGGTGCCGAGAGCCACGACGGCGATCTCGATTGCGGCTTCCAACTCGACGATGAGCGGGGCGATGGTGAGGTCGGTGGCTAGGCCACTGGTGCAGAGATTGTCTAGATGCGTGGTCAGCCCGGATGACCGCATGGTCGACTGCAGAAACCGCCAACTGACCGATCTGTGGCAGAACGACAGCGACCGAGGCCTGGAGAGTGACGATGATTCCGACGACATCGACACCGGAGCCGCGCTCCTCGACCGCGGCGACCGCATCGACCTCGGGGAGAGGAGCGGGGCTGGCAGCCACGAACGCGGTGGAGACGAGGAGCAAGAGCGAAGTGAAGTGGCGAAGGGCAAGCATGTTTCTCGGGCAGAGGCTGCTTGAAGGCGGCTGGTGAGGAAAAAGACGGACTCGCAGCTCACCCTTTTCAACTGGAATTACCGGACACTGGGCCGTCACAACTGTGTGTCATAGGAGTCTCGGAAAATGGGTTGTCGCCGCTGTGCGTCATCGAGTGCCAGCGACGGGGAAAAACATGCAGCGCACGGTGGAACATACCTCGACCCGGGCTTTGCGTGATGAATTGGCTTGACAGGGTGCTGTAAGCTTCGCATTCCTGTTAGCATTCACTTTGTCAAAATTCATGGACATTGATCTGCATCTCGTCATAGAAGTTGACTCCGCGGACAACTGTGGCTGAGAAATTGAGATAATACAGTGAACAAGCTGACGATTCTCTTCGCACATGAATCGCCCGGTTGTCTGCAAAGCATACCCACGGATTCGAAAGATCGTGTCAGCGGTCGGCTCAGCAGCGAAGCTCCACCGAATGATGGCACTGCGACTGGTCTTTCTGCCCGTCAACGTGGGAAAATCCGGGTGAGCTCAAAGTCCGCATCAGTACGCGGTTCCGAGCACGAGGAAGGCGAAGAAGCATTCATTCTACCTGGAGCTCGGAAGATCACATCCTCGACACGGTCTATCGAGGGGATTCCAGCCTGATTCTGGCAATATCTGCGCCCATGAGTCCCCCGATGGTCTGGACAAGGGAACCCAGGTACTAATCTTCTCATCTGCAAGGCCAGCCGAAGACCCCATGATGAGAGATGGTAGCACAAGGGCTGAATACGAATCCAATAGGAATGTCACCTTTGACAAGATGCACGATCCAGACCAAGAACGAGTCTCAAGAAAACTTCAACATCAGCTAAAACCGGGACGATGGATAAAGTGTCGTGGCGCAAACGTTCGACGTTTCTTATATTCATCATTACAGCACCAAAATATCCGGTAAACTCTTTACTGCTAGGCTTTGCTCGGTTTCGAAAGGGGGATGGAAAACTGCGGCCTGGTTCAGAGTGATCGGATGATGGATCTCTGATCGTTGATCCGACATCATAGACTGTTCCTAAAGTGACGTTCGATCCATGGAGTCGAAAGAGATGAACCAGGCGCTGATAGAGTACAGAGAGCTCCACGTTTTATATGGAAGGTGAAAACGTGGGTCCGGTTCAGTACTCTATTTGGCCCAGTCCACTAATCAGTAATGCGGCCCTGAGATGGTTTGCCATAGTCGCAAAATTGAAAATCATACTGAATCATCTCTACGCGGCTGGAGCTCCATCCGACGGAACGTCCGCCGCCAATGAAAGCTCTTTGAATAGGCCCGGCCTCAACCTTAGACTTTGGTCCTGAAAAGACTGATGTACAGTAGTGCGACACAGCTGTAACGCTGTAAACTAGGAATCACGATCAAGACATTGGTTTCATCCCCCCTTTCCTCACTAGGCCTGTCGAGTGGACGCGAGCTGCAGCCGACCTCAATGGCATAAAAGGATGAGGATGTCTCTTCCCATCTAATATTGCACAACATGCCCGCTTCAGCGAACCTCAAAGAAACTGCGCCCGCGTTCTGTCTTTTCAAGGTCCCCAGCGGCAACTCCAAGGCCGATTTTGACAGCCAGCTAGATGAATTTGCAACCAAGATAGCACAGCTCCCCACTGTACAGAAGAATTGGGCTGCCCTCGAGCTCGTACGACTTGTGTTTCCCTGCCATCTGACGCCGATTGAGCGGATCTACGACCTTCCAGGTTGTTCAAAACAGCAAGCTGGACGAATCCATTGTCAATTTGGGACTCCCCGCACCTCAGCAATACGGAGCCATTATCACGCAAGCTCATGTTTCGTATTCTCTTCCTGCCATTTACGGGCCGAGAGCGCTGACATGTTTTCTTGCTTTACATTGCAGAGCAATGATCACTGCGCTGAGCTCAGCAACGACCCATCGATGCAGGAGGCAATCGCTGCGGCCGCCAACTCGGGCGCGCTCGCGGACTCGTGCGTCTTCTCCGCGGATCTGCACACGACCGTCCACATCCCCGAGGCCGACGAGCGCACGCACGTCTTTGGCGTATTCAAGACTCACCCAGAGATCCCTATCCCCGAGCTTCATGCCAGGCTGGAGCGACTGATGGATTCGGTGATGCAGACCGTTCCCGCGGCAAAGGCGAATCTGGTCCAGCATTCCCTCGTGAGCCAATCGCGAGCCTCCGCTGCGTCCCGGCACTCATCGAGCGAATAGTGGTTCCCGAAGACGGACGCGGTGTCGGACCATATCCGTACCGCCGGATTCGAAGCGCCCAAGGACGACATCTTTGTCGTGATTCTGGAAACCGAGGTAAGTCCACTCCTTCCAAGGCATTCCATTTGATGTGCTCACCGAGGACGAGACCATGGACAAGCTGGTCGAGGTGAGTTTCGGCCCGTCCCATAATCTAGCTCTGATGCTCTTTCACTATGAACAGCTCATTCAAGATCAGACGTTCCAGAATGCTATCACCAATGGACTGCAGGACTATCCCCACCTCTTGGAATGCTCGATCTTTTGTACTGACGTCTTTCCGCGGTTGTGAGCGCCATAGGCCCGACGTTCGTCGATGACTCGTAATGATAGTGGCGTGAAATTAGTCTGTTGTCTTCTTGAATGGAGTGTTTCAATTGTCGATGAGGGGAAATTGCGGGACAAGGTCCGATGGGTGTGACACGGAAGGGTGGTGGCAGAGTGAGCACGATTATCCTCGAAAACGTAGTCAGTCAATCGTAGCCTCCGCAAGACGCACTCAAAGGCCGCAGATGACCATTGTGGAGACGCTCAGGCGGAGCCGCGCGGGCACTGAATGAGTGCTACGGAAAAACCAAGGAACGATCACGTGCACTGATGACATCAACGGTCCTCACTCGATCATCACGCCAAGTGTGTTCCGGCCGCTCCATCCGGAAGGCTGAGGCTGAGGAGCTCGGACGTTTCCTTTTAGAGCAACGAGCTGATGGACCTGAGTTTAGGTGTGATACTACAGTACAAATGAAAAACATTTCATCTACAAGTTTCTTATTTATTTGATTCGCCCTCAACGAAGTGCCCTCGGGTCACTGTAGAAGGTGACATAGCCTTTCTCGGAACTGACCTTGAGAGCTGATCGATCACTTGTACGGTAATCAAGCAGCCACCGTAAAGACCAAGGCGGATCGATCACAAGATCAAAACAGACACGGGGCTCTGGGCACCGCTTATCCTTAACGCGCACACTTCCTATCTCTGCCTGGCTTAGTCAGTAACGCAGGGGTGTAGTTCTTTCTCTCTCTTAAGGCTCATGGGATGAGGTTGGCACAAAATCCATTTCGTAATGCCTCGATAAAAGGCGAGCGCTCGATCTGGTAGATCGCCAGAGTCGACGCTTGCACGCACGTCCCATCAACAATCAAAATAAAACATTCAGCCTTGCTTTGGGTCACCACCATCCTACAGTGTAGTAGGTATCAATGGATTGATGGAGTGATGTTTGATGTCCCTTGCTCTGAGACCTCCACTGTAAGCCTCTCAATTTTATAGAGACACATTAGACACTCTTTAGATGTATTCTAGTCAGTTTCTGTGCTCCTAGGGGGATGTGGCCAAGAGAAGAAGCAAGATCGGCGCAGAAGTGGATGTGTCACAGGTAGGGATGAATGGATGTCACACTTTGATCTCTCATATTCTTGCCATTTCACCCATCCCTCAGCTCATCCCATCTTCCAAACATCTTCTTCTGAATTAGAATAGGCTCAGATAGCTTGCATGTCCCTCAGATCCAGTGCTTTTGCCATCAATCTACCCAGATCCCACTTGGGATGTTATCTAAGAATTAGCTCTCTCCGTCACATTTGAAGGTTTCCCACATGGTCAAAGTACAAATTCAGGTATCCGAGAGAGCGTAAAGAGTGATTTGACTCAATATTAATGGAGGAGTGATGGATACAAGTCAAAGTTGCAAGGCAATGTCACGCTCCATCAAGAAAGCAGCACCATAATACCTACGAAGTGCCAATTAGCTGTCCCAATGAGGTCTAAATTGTGTCTCTAGATAGCCTTGATGCTATTGAAAAGAAATAGTGCCCAAGTCCTGACTGAAGAGGCCGTGATTTGAGAGAGGAAATCCTGATCAAACCAGAATTGGCCTGATTTGGATGGAGATCAGCATTTTTTGCTGCATTTATTTCCTCTATGGACCCAAAACTCATGCAGGAGGTAGGATTGGTCTATTGGATGCTAAATATGAGGTATGGGAGCCAGAACTATTGTAGAAAATGTTGTAGAAGGAAATCATCCATTGATACATACCAATCCATTGATGCCTACTACACTGTATAACTGGCTAAGGGCTCTCTTGTATTGCATGCACCTCACTCAAAGTACTCCATGACGAGGAAAAATTATCAATCAATTCGTGAATGTTTCTAGAAATCCAGTCCGTACAAAGTAAATATCTTTCAGTCCATGATCTGTTCGGTACTTTTATAGCGCACCCGCTCAGAGACCGAGCGTAGCCAAGGTCAGGCCGAGCGCGAGAGATCGAAGCAAGCCAGCGACGTCAACCAATCTGGAAAATGAGAAGAATTGTCAGTTTCATGGGAACAACTCAAGGTCAATGGAGAGGAGACGGACAGATTTGCCACGAGATTGAGCACACCAGCAAGAAGAGTCTCAAGTCCGATCAGGACTTGATTCAGCGAGGTATCGACACCGGCGAGGAGACCCCCGAGGCCGGGCACAGTCGACGCCGTTTGCGTCAGTCCATCGAGAGTGGTGGTGATGTCCTGGCATGAATAGTGAGCCCCCGCTTCCGAGAACGTTTAACGATGTGACGAACCTTAATGATACCAGCAACCAAGTTTGCCACTTGATCGGTCGACTGACGTTTGCGGGAGAGCGGGAGTTCTCCGAGTGCAATCACAGCGGTGTCCAAAGCGGTGGTCAATTGGCCGATGAGCGGGGTGACGGTCTGATCCGTCGCACTTCCACTCGAGACGAGAGAGTCTCGAAGCACATTAGATGCGGAGTACACATAGAACGACGAAGGAACAAACCGATTTGGGGCAAGATGGAGCCGACCGATGTCTGGAGGGTGGTCACGACGCCGGAAACATCCGCAGACGATGCTCGCTTGTCGACAGAGAGCGCTTCGGCGACGGGAGTCGGGCTGGCAGCCACCAGGGACGCAGTAGAGAAAAGGAAGAAGAGAGAGGTGAATCGGAGTGCGAACATGTTGCCTGGTGGATCTGAGGCTGCTTTGAGGATTTGAGGCTGCTTGGTGAAGAAATGGGTAGCATCCATGCCCGCTTTTATACCTTATTTATCAACCCAGACCGTCACTCGCGCGTCATAACGCACAAGCGATGGGAGAGACAAACGCGATGCATATTTTTGGTCGCAACTGAGGATCGCGTGAAACATTGGAGCACCGTAGATGTCGTAAAACCTTGTCTATGGCTCCAATTCATTTCAGAACGTCAATCAGACATCCTGATACAATTTTAAGACGTGGCCTGAGGCGCGGTCAGAGCTGAGAGTACTGTTCAGCATTCAGAAGAACAAAGCAATGCGAGTGCATAAGTCTGCGTGTTCTGCACGATTTCCCGAGGTTCACAATAACTGCTTCGATGAAAATCAGCTTTAACGTCTTTGAGCGCAGCTCCACAAAACATGTCACTTCTCTCCTCTTTCGCGCGCCGCCGTGAGAAATCACAAATAGACAATCCGTGAGAGTGAGTGCGGAGCGCGCTGGAGTGTATAGCCTTTCCACGTGTGCGATTGGGGTACGATTGGGCAGTCTTGGTCCGTCAGACTGAGTACAGGCATGATGCACGTACAATCATGAAAGATGTCGCCAGCAGCAAAATACGATACGACACGGACGACGCAGAAAGGGAAAATGGCGAGCTCTCGCCCGTTCTCGACAAGTGTCGGGGGAGATCTTAGAGCGGCTGACATGAGAGTGACGGACCCAACAAAAAGACAATGGAGCTGCAGAACTCCAGTCTCCGTCAGCGAAGACCAGAAGATTGGTATTGAGCCTGCTGACAGCAGGAGTGATCAAGTGAAATAAGTCAAAGCCAGATGGCGTAGTAGCTCACTGCCAACGCGTGGGCAGTCGGCACGCGTCCAGCCAGGTCCTGGTCGTGAGGTGGTGGCTACGAGCGTCACAATCGACGTCACAACCTGGCTGAATCACGGGCTCTGCTATTCTCCGCGGGGCCGTGACTTGACTGTCCGCCAGCCAGTAAATTTGGATGCTCGTGAGCGATTCATGTCATAGGCGCTGAGTCAAATTATGGAACTACAAGAAGTGCTCGACAACTACTAAATTTTAAAAGCAAGAGGGATTACCTACCGATGTCCTGTTACTCTCAGATAAAAGGACAACTAGGACAAATTTCCTGAACGCGCATGGGAACCTCACATCTTTTCTGTGCCTCATGTCACGACGGACAAGATGCATTACACCTCACTTGGGTGCTAGGTTCACATCCGGTCTACAATATGATACGATTTTTGATTGGGTTGCATCATAGACCGTCGCGTATACCAGATGACCCAGCGGCCAAAAGTGATTCGAGCTACATCCGTGTCAGTTTATGGCGACAGCCAATAGCACATGAGTGAGTGGGGCGGACCTGCTCCAGCACCTCAGAGCGCTGGGTCGTATCAGGTGTGCCCTCGCCATCTGCGATGCTCTGTTCCGACAGATTGAGCGGGGAAGCAACCTGTGACGGTGAGAAAAAGCGTGGAGTAAAGATGGATACTCACTGGTTCACGTTTCAAGACCTCGACGCCAGCAGTTTGCCTCCTTACTTCGCCGCTCCCGCTCGCCGCGGTGGAGCCCGCTAGAGGCTCATCTCTTGGAACTATGTCGATCAGGAAATCAAATTGGTCAGACTTCGTCAGTGCTTTGGCGATATCGGCTCTGGAAAGCGTCCTTCGCTTATTCGAGTCGGCGATGATAAACGCGCGCGCGGTGATTTCCGCGATGAATACTAGACTGAGAATGAGAAACCCGATGAGAGCCCGGGAAGTCAAAAACACACTCTCGCAGGCCTTGCAGAACAAGATCGGCGCTGTATGGCGTTTGTTCGGCGTGAGTGCAACTAATCGCAGGTGACGAGGCTCATGACACACACCATCAGCAGCGATCATCTATAACACAATCAAGACCCGAAGCGCGTCAGCCTCTGAGATGGAACCATAAATCCCCGCACGACGCGCCTTGACGTCCAGGTCGCTCTTCATCACTTTTTTGATGCGGGCGAGCGGGAGCGGCGGGTGTCTGTAGTCCGGTGCCTCATGCTCGGCGGCATCGATTTGGCGCTGCCAGAAAGAACGGAGGAAGTCGTTCAGTGGCTCCCCTGGTTGCACAAACGGTTGGCTGTTGGATGATGACATTCACCTGAGAGGGGGGAAAGGAGTGTGACGGACTGTGTGGCTCGATTTGGTCTTTGATGACTCAGCTGAAGTGACAGAGCTCGATTGTAACGTCACTCGGACCGGTAAGTAGCCGACGATACTGCCCCAACACTCTTCCTCCCCCACAACCCGACGATGCCCACGACATGCGCGTTGGTACTTTGCACTCCGAAGGAAGGATCGAAATTCAAGTATGATACCGAGATACAAGAACAGAACCTGGCTGCGCTCAAAGAAGGAGAGGTACTGGTGAAAATGGGAGCAGTTGCGTTCAACCACCGTGAAGTCCGTTGTCGTCCATAGGCAGAGCTAGATGATTATATAAGGACTCAATTCTCTTCCAGCTGTGGATTCGTAAGGGTATGTATCCACGCATCGCCAAGGGCAGCACAATCGGAGCGGATGGCGCAGGTTCGTTCGTCGACATCCAGGAGCTCGCCACTGATGCCTTCACAGGAAAGGTCGTCGCTTCTTTCGATCAATCGGACAGTCTACTCGGGAAACGCGTTTTTTTGACGCCGATGCGCGGATGGGAGTCTCATCCCCATGTACCTGAGAAGCCGTGAGAGCACTCGCTCGTTCAATGCTGGTGACTTATTCCACTTGAGGTTCGGAATACTGGGCGGTGCAGAGTATCCTCGCCTCGGAACCTTCTCTGAATACGTAGTGGTGGACAGGAATGAGGTCATCCTTACACCCGATCATCTATCCGATCGAGAAATGGCTGCATGGCCGCTTGCCGGGCTCACGGCGTGGCGGTGAGCAAGTTGCCGTCCAGCTGAAACAGTGACCCATACGAAGCAAAACAGATCAATCTCCCTCGCAAACGTCCCCACCAACGGTTCCGTGCTTATCACAGGAATCGGAGGCGGCGTCGCTCTGCTTGCGCTCCAACTTTGCGTCGCCATGGGTTTCAATGTATATGTCACCTCCGGATCTCAGAGCAAAATCGACAAGGCAATCGCATCAGGGGCCATGGGGGGAGTCAAATATTCAGACAGTGCGTATTGCGACATCGTCGGTTCCCCATGTGATTGATTCTACCATGTAGAAACATGGCCCAAACAGCTGGCCGCACTCTTGAAGTCACATGGACTCCGGTACGTCGACTCGGTGATCGACTCCGGTGGGTCGGAAATCATGCAGCAAGTCGGCCCCGTCCTGGCTTTCGGCGGGAAGGTCGTATGTTACGGGATGACCGCCGGGCCGACGATCTCCTTGTCCATGCGCGAGGTGATGCGAAATCAACAACTGATAGGTGCTTCCAGGTTTCAACTATGACTCTGTGTCGCCACTGACTCGTCCAAGGGACTATGATGGGATCTCGCCAGGATTTGATCGCAGCGACCAGCTTTATGGAAAAGCATAAGATCGTTCCAGTAATTGCACTTGTACTCGATGGGCTCGATGGCGCCGAGGAGGGCTTCCGGGTGATGGAGCGCGGGTCACAGTTTGGCAAAATAGTGGTTCAGATAGGCGAGGGAGGGGTTGCTCGGTCACATTTGTAAAGCAGACATGGGAACGATGTAGTGTAAGATGGGAAAAAAAGTCAAGGCCTCAGACGAGGCCGCCACGTTCCAATTCGGCTTAAGAAGCTTGGATGAGCGACGTAGGGGTCGAACCTACAATCTCCTGATCACTTGCTATGCGAGAGCAGTCGTAGTCAGACGCGATGCCATTTCGCCAGTCACCCTGAGGGCCACCATGGACCTGTCGTCCTAGACTATACTGAGAAGGATTGCACTAGGCATGAGCGTGTATTGTTGAATCAATATCATTTCACGTGAGAGGCAGTCGAGTCACGTCAGTCACGCATCGCACCCCGTGACCGTAGTCGACACGTGTCCTTACTAATCCTTTGAGGACTAAGATACTTACCACATGAAAATTTTCGGAGAGCGAGTTATCACTGTGCCGATGTCAATGGAGAGGTCGGTATCAAGCTGTTGAGATGGCGGGAGACCTGTACCACTGGTACGTCCAAGTGTGTTCTTTCTCTTCGCTTGCCTCATTTAAGCTTTAGGGCCTTGGAATCAGCATCCCACTCTTCCGATGTCCCGACCTATTCTCTCCTCGACCCTCGTCTCCGGCTGAACTTGTTCGATAGAGGGCCGTCGCAGTTCAGACGAGATCGTTAATCCTGGCCATCACGTTTGGGCAGAGATAACGAACGACCACGGACCAGGCACGATTCCTACTCGGGCAGAGACCTTAAGTATCGATGTCTATGCCGAGCGCACTGCTCTCTCTTTCTCTCGCACCCCTGCTCTCCTCGTACTCGCGATGGAAATCCAATCGTCTACCTCCGGCTCGAAGATACCGCGCACGACCCGCGCTTTGATGATGCGCGCGCCGACCGTCGCACAACAGTCCTTGTACAACGATGCCTTGCTAGAGCAAGTAGCGCTGCCAACTCTGAAACCGGGGCAGGTCCTGGTCAAAATTACCGCTGCAGCCTATAACCACCGAGATGTACGACTCGAGGTCTTCCAGTTCCGGCAGTCATCATGTTGATATGCCTGCACAGCTGTGGCTGCGGAAAGGCCTGTATCCGAAATGGAAGGTCGGCCGGGTGCTGGGATCAGATGGCGCCGGTGAGCATGGAAGTGCTCTTCTCGATGCTCATCCAATGCTTCGTAGGCGTAGTTATCGCCGCGGGTGATGCGGAAGACCCTCTCCTCAACAAACGCGTGTTCCTTACGCCCATGCGCGGTTGGGAAAGCCACCCGCATGTACCAGAAGAGACGTGCGCCACCTATCAACGTCACGAGCCTTCGCAAACTCTTGCTGCAGATTTGGCGTCCTTGGCGGGACTGCGTACCCAGACGTTGGCACTTTCCAAGAGCACATCGTTCTGGACCGCAAGGAGGTCATTCCCACGCCGTCACATCTGACAGATGAGGAGATTGCTGCTTGGCCCCTGGCCGGTCTTACTGCCTGGCGGTGCGTGTACATCTCTGCGCGTGCAGCAGTGTGCTGACGGTCCTGCAGATCGATTTCTCTTGCTGAAATCCCTCCAAACGGGACAGTCTTCATTACCGGAATTGGCGGCGGTGTCGCGTTAACCGCTCTGCAACTCTGCGTCGGAATGGGACTGAAGGTCTACGTCTCATCTGGCGGACAGGGCAAGATCGACAAAGCGATTGCCATGGGCGCGAAGGGCGGTGTGAGATACTCCGATGGTAAGTCCCTCTTGAGAAGGACCCCCCACAAGTTTTCACCCGACTCATGATCAGAGAACTGGCCGCAAACTCTCGCTGCGCTTCTCAAATCTCATAAAACTGAGCTGGATGCCGTGATCGATTCGGGAGGGGACGAGATTCTGGCCAAGACCGCCAAGTCGCTCAAGTTCGGAGGTAAGGTCGTCTGCTACGGCATGACGGCCGGTCCGAAGATCACCATGAGTATGCCGCAGGTGATGCGAAACCAGCAACTCATCGGTGCGCACCCCTCATTTGGGTTTCGAATCGCCACCACCACTAAATCGCATTCTCAGGAACGCTCCTCGGGTCGAGGAAAGACCTGATCTCAGCGACCGAGTTCGTAGAGAAACATAAGATCGTTCCAATCGTTGGCAAGGTCCTTACCGGGCTTGAATCCGCCGAGGAGGGCTTCGAGATAATGGAGAAGGGAACGCAGTTCGGGAAAATAGTCATCAAAGTGGGATGGCCAGAGGGCGCCAAAGCTACTTTGTGATCTACATAATTGAACCAACATTTCTTCGTGTATAAACTTCTCTTTTTTACTGACCACAACATTCCTCTCATCACAGCCTGGAGGCCGCGCTTGAATGAAGAGCAAAACGAGGCGTTTGGGATGTGTGGTCACGAGGCAGATGTTATCGTTGCAAACATTTATATCCCTAGAAGTAAGGAAAAGACGGTGTGAGATGCCCGTGCAAGTGATGAGGAGTATCTGAGCCTGACGTATTCCGCGCATACATTCTCGAAGACTCTCATTGCTCGTAACAACATCATTAGGCAACATGAAAGAGCATCAGTGCCAGGTATGATCTTGCAGATATGATCTTGCAAAACGACAGGTGGAAGGGATGCTACGGTGCAAAGGCTGCCTACAATGAAGCAAGAAAGGATCGAGAACACCGACGCTAGCCGGAGTCTTTGCCGACGAATGGCAGAAGCGGAAGGGATGATTCCCGGGGAAGAGTGACAAACCGCGGAGGGTTCACAAGCCATCGGCCGAGGCAAAGATAGAATGTTAGAAACGAAAGCCAGAGCCAATTCGATTCAACAGTTTGTGGCAGGGAATCCGAAATGAACGAGGCCTGGATATCTAGTCAATTTGAGCGAAGGATCTGTGACCACTGAATACAGACACTGTCACAGAATATCCGCAAGATCGAAATCGAAGATTCAACGGACTTTATTTGAAAAAGGAATCATGTCAGGTCCGGTCCGCTGCGAAACCTCCGACACTTCACGTTACATCGATGTAAGCTGGGACGCTCCAGAGAGCCAGGACTGCCAACACTCTAGAGGATTGGAGTCCTGTGTTCGGGGATGGGACAACGGAAAAACAAGTTTTATAACGAAGATTCACAGATTGACGAACAAAATTTCGAGTGTAGAACGATTGAACGGGAGATACTTACGCGACTCAGATTTCCAAACGTTGCAGCCGCTAATGCGATCAGAGTCCGAGGCAGCCCAGGGTCAGGCCGAACAGAAGCGACTTCAGCAGCGCAACGACATCAACAATTCTGCAAACGAGCAGTCAGCACAGTCCGCCGCCGGCACGGGAAACAAAAGACATACAGTCCCGCCACGAGAACAAGCACACCCGCGAGGACAGTCTCGACCGTGAGCAGCAGTCCCTGGATCGCTTGGTCGAGCCCAGCCACGAGAGTCCCAAGCGTGAGGATGGTGCCTACGCCCTGGCAACCTTCAATCGTGTGGGTGATATCCTGACAAAACGCTGAGCGACCACGTCCTTCGCGAAGGAGAAATCGAAAGCACCTCGATAATCTCAGCGATCAGACCCGCGCACTGGGACGGAGAGCCGATGCCGGAGAGCGGAACAGTGCCGAGAGCAACGACGGCGATCTCGATGGCCGCTTCTAACTCGACGATGAGTGGGGCGATGGTGAGGTCGGTGGCTTGGCCACTGGTGCAGAGATTGTCTAGATGCGTGGTCAGCCCGGATGACCGCATGGTCGACTGCAGAAACCGCCAACTGACCGATCTGTGGCAGAACGACAGCGACCGAGGCCTGGAGAGTGACGATGATTCCGACGACATCGACACCGGAGCCGCGCTCCTCGACGGCGGCAACCGCACCGACCTCGGGGAGAGGAGCGGGGCTGGCAGCCACGAACGCGGTGGAGACGAGGAGCAAGAGCGAAGTGAAGTGGCGAAGGGCAAGCATGTTTCTCGGGCAGAGGCTGCTTGAAGGCGGCTGGTGAGGAAAAAGACGGACTCGCAGCTCACCCTTTTCAACTGGAATTACCGGACACTGGGCCGTCACAACTGTGTGTCATAGGAGTCTCGGAAAATGGGTTGTCGCCGCTGTGCGTCATCGAGTGCCAGCGACGGGGAAAAACATGCAGCGCACGGTGGAACATACCTCGACCCGGGCTTTGCGTGATGAATTGGCTTGACAGGGTGCTGTAAGCTTCGCATTCCTGTCACCATTCGCTTTGTCAAAGCTCATGCACATTGATCTGCCTAGCGTCATAGAAAGCGAACCCCGAGTACAACTGTGCTGACATGTTGGGAAAATTCAGAGAACCAGCTGACGATGCTCTCAGCTCAAGAATGGCAAGGATGTCGACAAGACATACCCGCGGAATCGAAAGCTCGCATCGCCGGTTGGCTTATCAGCGGAGCTCCACCAGATGGCACGGAGACTTCTCTTTCTGCCTGTCAACGTGGGAAAATACGGGTGAGTAGAAATTCCGCGTCATTATGCGGTTCCGAGCACGAGACAAGCGAAGCGTTCAGAGCGCCTGGAGCCCGGAGGATTGAATCCTAAGCAGGGTCCTGCGAGGGGTTACGAGCCTGGGTCAGTGAATATCTGCGCCCATGAGTCCCCCCGATGGTCTGGACCAGCGAACCCAGGTACTTACTCACAAGGCCAGGCAAAGGCCCCATGACGAGACTTGGTATCATCCGGTTCAAGTCCAAATCCAATAGGAATGTCGCTTCTGACAAGATGCATGATCCAGCCCAAGAACGAGTCTCAAGAAATCTACGTGATCAGCAAAACCCGGAACGATGGGTTAAAGGGTCGTGGCGCAAAGGTTTGACGTCTCTCGTGTTTATCATTACAGCATGAAAAGATCAGGCCAATTATTTACCGCTAGGCGTTGCCCCATGTCGAGCTTTGTTCGGTTTCAAAAGGGGGATGGAAAACTGCGACTTGCTTCATAGTGATTGAGGATAGCCATCGCATCAATGGTCCGATGACCAATCCTCGATCCGATATCACCCATCGTGACTGCGACGATCTGACGGTCACATGCAATCCATCAAAACTGATTCGGATGATGGGACTCTTGAGTGAAATGTGCGAGGAACTCCTGCATGTCAGCCAGCATGAATCCAATACTAGTAATGTCCTACTGACCAAGTCCAATGTTCAGTGATGTCAATAGACAGGTTGTGGTGAGCCGTGTGAAGCCACATGCGGCTTGAAAATATGATTACAATGCTAGTGAGGTACTGTACTACATATTATGACCAAGTGTTCAAAATTTTTCGAAATTCTGGAACCAAAGATTTTTGTTTTGATTTATCGCAAATTTTGAGCACATCAAAAATTTAGCCAAGACGCCATTGTGACCTGTGACCTGAACACTTGGTTGTAATAGTACAGTAGTGGGCATTGTGTGGAAGTTGAAATGAGTTCAACATGTCATGTGACTGATAGGCGCCAAAGAGTGTTACGTCCTTCACTCCAGTCATATTTGACCTCTAGCAACTCTCCTTTGCATGCCAAGCTGTCCCAAAGCCCCAGGTGGAGAGCCAGCACCCTCAAGGCCATGTCGCTCTGCTCGACTGCGGCAATCCGCACCAGAAGACCATCCTTCTCCCTTGCTGCCTCCCACTGTTTCCACAACACAATCCAAATTGCAGGCAACCCTTGAGACCTCTGACCGCAAAAACAACTGTGTAGACCAAGGTGCTGATGACTCAGGCTCTGAATTTGAGCATGTTTTGTTGCCTGAGGCTGTTGAAGAGATGGATGATGAGGATTTGGAGCATAATGAGGAAGCAGTGAAATGCTGAGGGTGTGCTTGTGGCTGAATCGACCATGAAATCAAGTCAACCACAAAACACGTCACACTCCTCTAATCAGCTTCTCAGGTGTGTGAAAGTGTTAAGGCTTCAATAGTGACAGAACACCAAATCCAAAATGTCTCTTGAACTGAAGACTGGATCTGAGCAGTTGCAACACTGTAATGTCACACAAAGACTCAAATAAAATCAACAAATCCCAAATCAAACAACCAAAAAAATCAATCAAGGCAAGCGAAAACTGGGTACAGGGTACTGAGTGCCCTTGTTGCAATGGCGTCAAAGTATATGACACCAAACCCAAATATAAACCAAGTGAGCCTTTGTACTGAGTACTCAGGTCTCTTGTCTTGACAGTGTCCAAATGATGATGCTAAACCCAAACAAATGTCAACACACTGCCAACAGATGTGATCCTAAGTTGATGCACTGCCAACTATAGCACCAAGAGCACCAAATCAATGCACTGCCAACTATAGCACTACCAAAAACCCAAGCACAACTGCCAACGTACTGCCCACAGAAGTCTGGATGAAACCAAACAGTCACTGCACTGGTAACTCAACTAATCAGTTGCAACAATAGTAGACGTGATGTGTGGTTGCAATAAATATCAAGACACAATGATCAAATCCTCTAAATCTCAACTGAAACTCAAGTAACAATGATTCACAGTAACAACAAACTCTCAGAGAGAGTAGGTCATGATCAAGCAAAGGTGTTTTGACTCCTGAAGTCTCAAGTCACAAGCACACAAGTGGGTTGTCAGAATCTGACTAATCTACTGATAACTGGGTGGCTTGTAGCCTCTAGTATGCTATCTACTACAGAGAATACAAAAAATCAACCAAGGCAAGCAAAAACTAACCTTCTGGCTACATGTTGAGCAGCCTTGGATCCATAGAGAAACCCCCCTTGAGGCCCAAACCCAGACCATGTCATGCTGTGATCTATGATAGTGATAAGATAACCTGTGCCAAGATAAGATAAGATCATTGATAAAAAGATGAAATAGTGGTTGAACTATCACAGAAGGCTTACATGACCAGACTGTCAACATTTTATCACCTTTTCATCTTTCCATCAACCATCTTATCTTATCTGAACACTGGTTATCTTATCACAGATCATGGCATCAACCAGCCCATGCTAGGAGTCCAGGGGATCATCCTTATTGATTTGAGGCTGGGCAACATATGCTCCGGAAGGTTCTACTACAACCCATAACCAGCGCTCTATACACTATGTCTTATGACTCATTTGTTGTAGATATGACTCAGACTGGATCTGGGTACAAATATTGTAGCTACTTTGTTTTATTCTCCAGTCTTCAAATTGACTTCTCTTTTTGACATTATTTCTTCCTGATTGTCACACAGACTTGCTTCAAGGAAAGCATGGTCATTGACATACTGGAGGAGCATTTCTGGCGAATAGATAGAGAAACAGCTCTTGTTTACAGCAATTCTGCATACCCGGTCTCTAGGCACATTTGCAGCCCGTACAAGGGTCACTTGATAGAGTTGCCAGCTCAGTCAATGGGAAAATCACCAAAATTTGTGAATTGGTCAAATAGATGATCAAAGAGATTGGCCAACAATTTGTGTTCTTGAATTATGTGGCAAACAAGAAGCTTCTTCTTCAGCCTGTTGGATTGTACTACTTGGTCTCTGTTCTCCTTTGCAACTGCCACACCATCCTCCATGGCAACCAAGTCTCAAAGTACTTTGATTGCACTCTACCCACCCTCGCCTAATACCTGTAAGGGGATCCAGTTCCCAATGCTGAACTTGATGTATGGTGCCTCGAATCACCAGCAACACAAGTTCAGATTCTCAAGGAGGGTGCTTCCAATGATAATGAACAAAACGAGTTGGGCCTCAAGTAGACTAGTATCAAATTCAGGCACTGTATTGACAATTGCACAGTAGATAAGCAAGTTGAGATCTTGTATTCTGGTGTCTGTGATTGAATGTTCAACTGTTAGTTCCTCTTTGTCAACACTTCAACAATCATCTCTGTAGTTTGTGTTGAGTTTCCCACATCCTGGTACTTCTGTGCATCCTTGTGCAAACCCTTGATCTGTGCAAGAAGTCTATCCAATACTTCAGTCATCTTTTCCTGCGACTCAACAATCTGATCCTGTCCTGCAATGATCTGTTTATGTTGCTCATCACCATAGTATTTTGCATCTTTGAGTTCCTTATCAAGAAGTTGGTCGCAGTTCTTGACTGCATCACTGATAGCATTCATCCCTTGACAACACTTCTTGGGATAAGGATTGCTAGACTGGCTATTGTTTGTGGTATCCAGGAGAGGGTCGCGCTGGTGCCTGTAGCTAGTAATATGTGCCACGTAACTTTGTTGCCCCTGCTTCTTGCAGAAAGCTGATCCCTTGATTTACATCATGTCCATAAGTTTTGATGTGTCAACCATGCCTATGATGGCAGTCAAGTGGGCCTCCTCGTGGTCATCTGTAGTAATGAGATGATGATGTATGTATATGTGTGTTGACTATGTCTGCTTGTCATGTGACCCCTACTCCATGTGCCTCCATTTCAAATGGTGGCATCCTCGCTGCTCACCTGGCTCTTGAGTTCCTTCTCCGCTTGTTGTATGTGCCACTGCTCTAACTCTGCCACCGCTTCAGCCCTCAGTCTTCTTGCTGTGTCTCCTTGCTGTGTCTCCTTTGTCTGCTCTGTCCTTTTCCTTTGCCCTTCTTCTGTGCTCCTCCTGGACTTTTGCTAAGGGCGTCCCCTCTCGTGCCTTGTATCTTCACAGTCTTTGTAAGGGCAACCTCGAGGCCCGATCTCAGAGTTCTGACAAGGGAGAGTCCAAAGCGTCAGATAAAGGGATCAACTAAATACAGGAGACTGGCAAACCTGACAAGAGAGAGTCCTGTCATAGTTCAACCCTTTTTCATCTTATCATCGCCTATCTTATCTTATCTCGTTATCTCGGCATGAATTATCTTATCACGGATCAAGGCATCCGACGGTCCGGACTAGGTGTTCCAGGGATTATCTTCATTGATTCGAGGCTGCGCGACATATGCTCCAGAAGGTTCTATTACAACCCATGACCAGTGCTCCATGCGGTACATAGCCTTATGACTCATTAGTTGTAGATATGACTCAGACTGGATTTGGGTATAAATACTGTAGCTACTTGGTTGTATTCTCCAGTCTTCGAATTCACTTCTCTTTTCGACTTTGTTTTTGGGTGATTGTCACAAGTCCAAAGAGAAACCGAGTTGGGGACTCTCCTTGTCAGGGCCCACTATATATAGCCTACAGAACAATGGATGACCAAGCACAATGGAAGCGCCAGACAATGGGCCAGGGAACAATGAGGGGCCAGATCAGGGAGAACAATGGGAGCCGGACCGTCGGAACAATAGGGGTCCGGGCCGGAGTGTCATGTGGTTGTGCTTGGCAGGGAAGTCCGGACCAAAGCATGTGACGCCTGACAGATGGCACGTGCACGGTCACATGCAAGATCCCATGATGATCGGACAAAAGCAGGGGTTCCCCTGACAGTCTTCTGGCATTGTATCTGCCCTCGATTTGCACTCCCTCGATTGTCTTCAGCTGATAGAAGTTGAGTATGCGCTCTTCAACTCTGTGCAGCTCGGACCACCAGCTTGTCAGCTTCCTCTTGTTGCTGACTGTGTCGGCTAGGTTGTTTCGGAACACTTGCACCAGG
>CAVNYO010000418.1:0-42593 GCA_963692855.1 Mycena citricolor | reverse complement strand
TCATCTATTGTGAGAAATCTCGCTGTCAGATGGACTGGTCGGCTCTCTACTCATGGCGGACACTGTATTCTGTCTAGTATTTTTGTGGTTGTACTCTTAGGAGGCGGTCTCATCCCTTCAGTCGCCATGACGATAGGAGTACATTCCCGGTGCTTTAACGTAACAATCTTGTTAAGAATCTCGCACTTCATTTATGGCATCGAATGCGCGGACATCGGACTCTCTGTTGGCCCCTATTTTTCCAGAGTTTCCGTGCTGTTCGGCCTTCTCGAAATTCTATGCTTCAGAACATTTCATGTCCAATTTATTACTCGATGATTGCTTACGGGCCTCACACACACGAGCGAGGTTGTTCAGTCGAAAGTTCATTTGATGCTGTCCGCTTCCAAAGGAATTGTCCAGATATCCCTCTGTCCTGGGCTACATGAATTAACCGCGGGACCCGCTGGGCCTCCGCTGGGCCTCCGCTGGGGTCCGCTGGGCCAGGTCACCGCCTCCGCATATGAAACTGGGCCCACCGCGGATCGAACTGGGCCCACCGCATGTCCAGCTGGGACCTCCGCCTACGTCCGCATGTTGGTTTGGACCTCCGCAGGACATGTCCCACAGTGCCGCCGGGTCTATGGGACCTCCGCCGTCCTCCACAGCGTCCACTGTTGCATTATATTAAGTATGCTACTACCTTTCTCGCAGATTCGACCATATGGGTATTCATGTCAGTATTACACATCCTAACGGTCGTTCAAGTCGACAACAATCCAATGACCTACTTACACAGTTGACTTAGAATGAAAATATCTCATGACACAATCATTGGATTTCAGAACGGTCAGTTACAAGTGACATGTATGTATAAGACCTACCGCCTCATAGAATAAAATAGTGTGCTTAAATTTTACGCCTTGTCCTCATCGTCGTCGACGATGACGGCGAGTGATGGATGTGGCTGTGCCCAGCATCAACACGCACGAGACCCGACGAGAGTAAGTATTGTTTTGGTGAAACGATACTATCACTATGACTACAAGCGCTCCGGCGCCGCGTGGTGATGGCAGTCACAAGTGGGGCTGGTCGACCGCGGCGCGATATCCGCAAGACATCCGCTGGGCCACTGCTGGGCCTCCACACACCACCGCCAGACCACCGCACACCACCGCTGGGCCACCGCCAGATATCCGCCAGACATCCGCTGGGCCTCCGCAGACCTCCGCCAGACCTCCGCTGGGTGCGGCGCCGCTTCAAGTGGGCCTCCGCCGGATTCGAACCTGACACATCGTTGATGTCGGGAACGACGACATCCGCTACCTGTCCCCTACGACGCACGGGCACAACTTACATGTAACTACCTACTGACATACATCCAGTAGCCGGACTCGTTGTCGTCGTTGAGAGCGGCGGTCTGTCAAAAAGTGGGGTCCGCTGGGCCTCCGCTGGGTTGGCCCAGCGGACGTCCCGCGGTTAATTCCGGATGCCCCTCTGTCCTGCTCTCAATTCCATCTTCTTCGTTCACAAGTTGGCCGTACGAGAGCCCTGGCAAAACTTTCAGCAGAGAGATTCGATCGGCAGGTGGCCGATAACCGGGGGACGAATACTCACTCGTGGGGAGAACGGTGTTTCAGTACGTGCTATTTTTGTCACTCGGATGTTCAACCGAGAAATCGGAGGACTTCCCTGGCGCAAGCGCCGATATGCAAAAAATCACGGCATGTCGTCGCAGCTTCCGAGCGACATTCAACCGTCGGACTCGGCGCACTGTTCTCACGTAATCAAGCACTGGCCTTGCACACGGGTAATATCTCTCGGATCGGCTCCCGAAGACTGAGCTGAATTCTACTACGGAATAATGTTGGCCAAAAGCTTATTTGTCGGGCCAGAGCTCACTTTCCCTGCCAAAATCGAAGAAGAACCTGGTCAAGTCCATGGCGACAGAAGAGTTTCGACCAAAGTGGCCAGGTAAAATTCATCCGACTCTTGATATCATGCAATCCTCACTGTGATAAACACCCATCATCATGCGACGTGACGGAATGCTTTTGCACAGTCTATGTGCTGCACCGGTGCATAGTGGCAAGGAAACCTACATATTGTCCCACGCCTCGGAGCAGGGTATATAAGCACAGCTCAACAGGTCGTGAGCACCACCAAGGTATTGAGTGAATCGCTTCTCTGCCCGCTTCTACAATGATTCCACCGATACTCTCAACCATTCTCCTCTTCGCTCTCGGCGCCCACGGTGCTCCATCAGTAAAGCTTGGGAAAACGACTGTGGTCGGAACTACCCTGCCGACTTTTGGACAGGAGCTTTTCGCAGGTGCGCTGTGTAGTCACGCCTGTCTTCACTCCGACTCAAGACGAAGATAGGCATCCCGTATGCTGAGCCGCCCATCGGAGAGCTTCGGTTCAAACCTACGGTTCTGACGACATCGTTGAATGGCTCCTCGTTCAATGCTACTCAATTCGGGCCGGCATGTCTCCAACCGCTGTTGGGAGGCACCGCACATGTAAGTGCACACCATTTGGTCTTCAATTTTTGTTGATATTCCGCCTCCAGAGTGTTCCCGCCGACACCACAATCTCGGAGGACTGTTTAACCATCAACATTGTTCGTCCTATAGGTATCAACTCGACCTCAAAACTCCCCGTGGTAGGTGCCTTGGCTGCGGATGCATCATGTTCTTCCGCATTGAACTAAGATGGTTCTGCAGATGTTCTGGACGTGAGCATGGCTCTGATCGCATGATCATCACGGTGCAAACAACTCACTTTTCTACAGTTACGGTGGTGGCTTCTTCGTGGGGTCATCTGAGGTTTATAATGCCAGCGCTCTCGTCGCCCATAGTGTGGCCAGAGTGATATTGTTCCATACGAAACACCGAAATATTCTAATGCCTGTCAACAGGGGACTCCCGTCATTCTTGTCAATTTCAACTACCGGCTTGGTCCTCTGGGGTGGCCGCAAGGGTCAGAAGCTTCCAATGAAGGGTCTTTGAACCTTGGGCTCAGAGACCAGGTGGCTGCTCTCGAATGGGTCCAAAAGAACATCGGCAAGTTTGGCGGTGACAAGCGCAAAGTCCTCGCGTTCGGAGAGAGCGCGGGAAGCATGATGACTTCGATGCTGTTCTTGAGCCCACAAATGGACAAACTGTTTCGGGCTGCGGTACAGAATCATTCTCTCCGCCATATCTCAAAGAGGACTCAGATGAATCATAGATACTCGAATCCGGATCTCAATCGTCAGCTGGGGGAACGTTCCAACCTGCTCACCGAGAGAATACATGGAGCCTCTTTGTTGGGGCCGTTCCTTCTTGCGCCTCTCTCGCCGGCACCAATTCGACTTTCTCCTGTCTTCGAAACGCCACCACAGACGAAATGTTCAATGCTTTTCTGACAACTGTGTCTGGTGCGATCGAGAACTTTCCCTTAGACTGGGACCCGGTGATTGACGGTCCGGGTGGGCTGATACCGGAACTTCCTTCGAGACTTCTCCTGAAAGAGAAATTTGCCAAGATTCCTTTTATCGCCGGGACAAACTTGGATGAAGGTAGGGGAAACGATGATATCCGACTCTGCCAGGGTCGCTCATCCGACTCTAGGGACGTTTTTCACGCCGACACTGATGAATTCTTCCGCCGAAATTAACGCTACCATGATCGCCGGGCGCTCTCCTGGCCCTTCCCCTGCAGAACTTCAAGCTTCGATCTGCAGAATTCTCGAACTCTATCCAGACGATCCTTCGCTCGGTCTGTTCTATTCATTTCTCACTTTGCAGAACTCGAATCTGACTATTCATCTTGAGGGTCGCCGTTCGGAACTGGAAACGAGACCTTTGGTTTGAGTAGTCAGTACAAGCGCTACGCAGCGATCGGTATGTCGGAATGCTGTCTAGACCTGGGTGTGATTTCCTACTGATTATCGCAGAGGGAGATGTGGATTTCCACTCTCAGCGGCGGTTTTGGATCAACGCAGCAGCCAACGCGAGTGTACCCACCTTTGGCTACCTGTTCACGCAGCCCCAGCCGCAACTCGCCCCTCAACTCGGCGGTGAGTGTTACAGTTATCTTGTAATCAACGCAACCCTAAACACGAGGGCTTCAGGCTAGTCGAACATGGATCTGAGATCGATTACATCTTGGGGGGGCTGAATGATACTTCAGCCTCGTCCGTGTTGCTCAGTCAAATCATGATGGACTATTGGATTTCTTTCGCCACGAGTCTGACACCGAACGATGGGATCGGCTCCGAGCGTCCGGAATGGAAACAATTCACCCCCGCATCAAAGGTAGACCATTGAACCACTACCGCACCTTGATCAGATGGATTGAATTCACGAAGTCTATCCTTCAACTCAACGGTAACAATTTAACCATGATTCCGGACACTTATCGCAAGGGAAAGTACTCGCCTTCCTTCGATACCTGATGATGCTTAGTCTCCTTTGCAGAGCAAATCGCCTGTATCAATTCGAACCCCCAGATTTGGCATCATTAGGTTATTTTCTCCTTTGCCTTCGTAAATCTTATAGAGCTGGGAAGTACTGCATACCACATAAAAGTTCTCTCAGAGCAGATTGAAAGTTTTTGCTCTTCATAGTCATGTTGAATACATGGATGTTCTCAGTTGACATCTTCGTTCAATAATACACCTCATTTCTGCTGGTCCTTCAATTAATTTTCACAAGCCCCGTGGACTTGAAGCTGCGGCAGCCTCTCCGAACCATCAAAAATTCTCGATTAATCATCCTCGGCGAATGGCCGAAGCTTTCAAAAAAGGCAGGCCTTTGTGTCGGCCCATCATCCTGTTTGTCTGGCATTTTACGCGATTATCTCCCTTGGACCACGAAGTTGGTATGGCAACGCGAAGCGAGTCGATCACCGTTGGCTTGACGTCACAGCCTGCTCAAGCATGGGCCTACAGAATTCGCCGCGGGACCCCCGCAGGTCTGGCCCAGCGGGACCTCTGAAAAATCGAAGTCCCGCTCTCGACAATGGCAGAACTTTTCAATGTTCTGTCAACCTTAGCATAGAGTCTGATACAGTAACAAGATATCCCAATTAGTTGCATCACTCGTAGTGTTGACATTGTTGAGGACAACGAGGTCGAAGAATTGGGTCCCGCGGGACTCTACTTAAAGCGGGACTAAACCCAGCGGGACTCCAGCGGGAATGGAAAATGACCCCGCGGGACTCCAGCGGGAGTGCTTAACCGGTGTGCGGGGGCTACATGAATTAACCGCGGGACCCGCTGGGCCTCCGCTGGGCCTCCGCTGGGGTCCGCTGGGCCAGGTCACCGCCTCCGCATATGAAACTGGGCCCACCGCGGATCGAACTGGGCCCACCGCATGTCCAGCTGGGACCTCCGCCTACGTCCGCATGTTGGTTTGGACCTCCGCAGGACATGTCCCACAGTGCCGCCGGGTCTATGGGACCTCCGCCGTCCTCCACAGCGTCCACTGTTGCATTATATTAAGTATGCTACTACCTTTCTCGCAGATTCGACCATATGGGTATTCATGTCAGTATTACACATCCTAACGGTCGTTCAAGTCGACAACAATCCAATGACCTACTTACACAGTTGACTTAGAATGAAAATATCTCATGACACAATCATTGGATTTCAGAACGGTCAGTTACAAGTGACATGTATGTATAAGACCTACCGCCTCATAGAATAAAATAGTGTGCTTAAATTTTACGCCTTGTCCTCATCGTCGTCGACGATGACGGCGAGTGATGGATGTGGCTGTGCCCAGCATCAACACGCACGAGACCCGACGAGAGTAAGTATTGTTTTGGTGAAACGATACTATCACTATGACTACAAGCGCTCCGGCGCCGCGTGGTGATGGCAGTCACAAGTGGGGCTGGTCGACCGCGGCGCGATATCCGCAAGACATCCGCTGGGCCACTGCTGGGCCTCCGCACACCACCGCCAGACCACCGCACACCACCGCTGGGCCACCGCCAGATATCCGCCAGACATCCGCTGGGCCTCCGCAGACCTCCGCCAGACCTCCGCTGGGTGCGGCGCCGCTTCAAGTGGGCCTCCGCCGGATTCGAACCTGACACATCGTTGATGTCGGGAACGACGACATCCGCTACCTGTCCCCTACGACGCACGGGCACAACTTACATGTAACTACCTACTGACATACATCCAGTAGCCGTACTCGTTGTCGTCGTCGAGAGCGGCGGTCTGTCAAAAAGTGGGGTCCGCTGGGCCTCCGCTGGGTTGGCCCAGCGGACGTCCCGCGGTTAATTCCGGATGCCCGGTGTGCGGGACTCCAGCGGAGGTCGAGCAGGTCCCGCGGGACTCCAGCGATAGTCCCACTTGACCCTGCGGGACTCCAGCAGTCGTCTCAAATGCCCCGCGGGACTTGAGCGGAGGTCCAGCGGGCGTGCACACCGCGGAATCCTCTGCTCACCGACACAATCCGGCAGTGATGCTCTATAACATCACCGCTGCACACCGCCGTCCCCATCGTCGTCTTACATCAACGTTACAGCCACCTCATCATCGTCCGCACAGCACATCGACTGCACAGCCGCCTCATCATCATCGTGCTCGTCGCATCGCACATCAAACTTCACAGCCACATCATGATCCTGCTCATCGTTCGCAACGACGACAACGAATATATTGAAAAATAAGAGTTCTATGTTATTGGTTAGCCTGAAAGCTAGGGACTAGTAAAACTCGTCTTTGAATGATTAAAGTATTGGAGACCGCTCCTTGAATGGGAAAATTCATTCTAAGTAAACCTCAACCTGTGTGCATTCACAACAGCGGGGCAACCGGAAATTACCGCGGGACGCCGCTGGGCCAACCCAGCGGAGGCCCAGCGGACCTCACTTTTTTCTTTCACAGACCGCCGCCCTCAACGACGATGACGAGTACGGTATGGTGCATACATCAATAGGTAGTTACAGTAAGTGGACAAAATGATTGACTGATCAGTTTTTTGATTGTCCTGGCTCACAGAGCTGATATTGCCCAAGGGTCAATTGGAATGAAATGCACCTTAAGAGTATTAGTTTCCATGTGTAGAATATCTAGAACTCCAGATTACAGTGTAGTAAATGAAACTCTTGTCCATGTTCAAATGTGCCCACCCCTGCCTGGAATACTTCTTGCTTGATGGCAGTGGGTGCTGACCTTTCACTATATGTTTGAGAGGGTCCTACATGTGCTAGATGACATTGAAGTCAGGACTCAAGGCTGGCCACAGAAGCAAAATGTTGTCTTTATTGTAAAACCAGTCATTGATAATTGGTAGTATATCTCTACAAATAATTTTGCAACAACTTCAGGGGCTCAGTGGACTATTCTACAGGCCCAAGGCTACATTTTGTTCTTAGAGACCCTAGGATGATATGAGCTCTAAGAGCCTGGAAAGCCCATTTTTAATCAAAGAGAACTGATCAGTCAATCATTTTGTCCACTTACTGTACATCTAACTTTAGATGATCTAAGTTGTTCACCCAGTGGACCCAGCGGGTCGCGCAGTTAATTTTCATATAGCCTGTTTCACTATGGTAAAAAGTTGGTGGTAGTCTATGTGCAACAACAAAATTGTATTCAACGATGTCTAGCAGTGGTCCCAGATCGAGCGGCGGGAGTCCCAGCGGGACATGCGGTGGTCCCGCGGTGGTGCAAGTTTTGCCCTGCGGGACTCCAGCGGGTCCCAGCGGGTCCCGCGGCTAATTCATGTAGCCCCTCAAGCATCACGTTCTTTCGTCTGTGGTATTGAGGGTGCGGTCATCGGTCTCTATGTTGGCTTCCGTTCTCCCCCAATTCTTAAGCTCTTTGACCTTCTCCGGTTGCTGCGCTTCAGCAGTTTTTGTACTCGCATCGAATCCCCGATCGGGAGTGGCGGAGCATGTGCTATTTGTACCCGGAACTGGAAAGCGAGATCTCGTGAGCCCTTGAGTCCGTGCCCGTCTCACAAAAGAAGACGCGGGCAATGGGGCTCATTAAAATTCCACGTGAACCTGTCCGTCTGCAAATGGATTGTCCACTTGACTGGTTGTTCTGCTTTAGATTCCGTATGTGATCTTCCCAGGCATGGGTCGCGCACGGGTCGGGTCACACGAGTGCCCTGGCAAAACGTTCAGCAGGGAGGTTCTATTGACAGGCAGCCGATAACCGCACGCTCGATCGTGGGGAGCTCGCGGGGAAGAATCAGGTAGACTGATCCAATAGCGCACGTCTTGTCACCTGGGTCCTAAACCAAAACTATGCCATCTGAGTGAGCTGGCGCTATCCTAACTTTGTAATCACGGCACACATTGAAGCAGCTCCCAAGTTCACGTGCATTATGACATGCAAGCGTCGGACTGACGCCCGCCTGCTAACTTCTCGTATCCAAGCACAAGTCGCTCACATGTGTCACGACGCGCGGGTCGGCCCCCGACTACTGAGATGTATTCCACTCAGGAGCATAGTTGACCTATAGCTCATTTCATTTGCAGAAAATTGTGGGGGAGCTGGCCGAGGTTTCGGCGGCGCAGGAATCACGAGGAAAGCGGCCGGTTAGATGCATTCGGTCTAGGATACTACTTAGGTGATCCTCGCCCTGTCATACCCCATCATGCGACGTCAAGTCACGAAATTCTTGAACGCAGTGCTATTCTGAACGCAGTGCCGATTCGTGGTGGCAACGGGACCTCAGCATTGTCCCACGCCTTGGAGCAAAGTATATAAGCATAACGCAACATACCGTGCAGCCCCACCAAGGAAGTCAGCGCACCGCTGCTCTTCCCGCTGCTACTATGATTCCGTCTATTCTCTCAACTCTACTTGTCCTCGCGCTCGGCGCCTCTGGTGCTCCGTCAGTCAAGCTCGGAAAAACGACGGTCATCGGAACGACCCTGCCGACTTTTGGACAAGAGCTCTTCGCAGGTGCGCGACGCGATCACGCCTGGTTTAACTGTGACTCAAGATGATGATGATAGGTATCCCGTATGCCAAGCCGCCCATCGGAGAGCTTCGGTTCAAGCCTACGGTTCTGACGACGTCGTTGAACGGCTCCTCGTTCAATGCTACTCAATTCGGGCCGGCATGCCTCCAACCGCTGGCAGGCGGCACTGCGCATGTAAGCGCACACCAGTCGGTGCTGAACTTCTGTTGATATTCCGCCTCCAGAGCCTTCCAGTCGGCAGCCCAATTTCGGAGGATTGTTTGACGATCAACATCATTCGTCCTATCGGTGTCAATTCAACCTCAAAACTCCCTGTGGTATGTACCCTCGCTAGGGATGCGCGGTGCTCTTTGACATTGAACTGATGTCGGTCCTGCAGATGTTCTGGACGTAAGTGGCACTTCTATGACATCATGAGAGCGCTGCCAACACTCCCTTCGCAGATATGGCGGTGGTTTCTTCGTGGGCGCCTCCGAGGTTTACAACGCCAGCGCTCTCGTTGCCCAAAGCGTGGAAAGAGTAATGACATCTCATTCCAATACTTTACCGCACTAATGCGTGTCGCAGGGGACCCCAGTCATCCTTGTCAACTTCAACTACCGACTCGGGCCTCTCGGGTTCCCTCAAGGGACTGAAGCTCTGAACGAAGGGTCTCTGAACCTTGCGCTCAGAGATCAGCTTGCTGCCCTCGAATGGGTGCAGAAGAACATCGGCAAGTTCGGGGGTGACAAGCGCAAAGTCCTCGCGTTTGGTCAGAGTGCTGGAAGCATGATCACATCGCTGCAATTCTTGAATCCCCGCATGGACAAGCTTGTTCGGGCAGCGGTATAAAATTCTCTTCTATGCCAAGTCTCTAAGGAATACTCAAATGGGTCACAGATATTCGAGTCCGGAGCGCAGTCGTCAGGCGGAGGGATGTTCGAACCCGCTCGGAGAGACAATGTCTGGAGCCTCTTCGTTGGCGCAGTCCCTTCTTGCGCCTCTCTGGCAGGAACCAATTCGACGTTTTCGTGTCTCCGGAACGCCAACACAACGGAAATGCTGAATGCCTTCCTCTACACTTTGTCGCACGCGAGCGAGAACTTCCCCTGGGACCCGGCAATCGATGGTCCCGGTGGTCTGATCCCCGAGCTTCCTTCGAATCTTTTGCTGAAAGGGAAATTTGCGAAGATTCCTTTCATTGCTGGGTCAAACTTGGACGAGGGTGGGTTGGAATTCCAAGATCTGATCGGCCACGTTCGCTCATTCGAACTTAGGGACGTTATTCACTTCAACGACGATGAACTCCTCCGCCGAGATCAACGCTACTATAACCGCCGGGCGCTCTCCTGCGGCTTCTCCTGCAGAGCTTCAAGCTACGATTGCGAGAATGCTCGAACTCTATCCGGATGATCCTTCGCTCCGTGGGTTCCTTTCGTTTTGACTGTCCTGCGCACCAATCTCCTTTTTAAACTTCAGAATCGCCGTTTGGAACTGGGAACGAGACCTTCGGCTTGAGCAGCCAGTACAAGCGCTATGCATCGATCGGTATGTCGGACCGCTGAGTGAATCTCTCAATAGTTCCGTGCTGATTTCCTGCAGATGGGGATGTAGACTTCCACTCTCAGCGGCGGTTCTGGATCAATGCCGCAGCCAATGCGAGTGTACCCACCTACGGCTACCTCTTCACTCAGCCGCAGCCGCAACTTACTCCACGACTCGGTGGTAAGTGTTGAAATTCTCTAAAGTGGAAGTCAGCGCTCAAATCAGACCCTGCTACTCAGTCGATCACGGAGCTGAGGTCAACTACGTCTTGGGCGGACTGAACGATACAACGCCCTCAGCGGTGCAGCTCAGCCGTGTTATGATGGACTACTGGATTTCCTTTGCCACGAGTCTGACACCGAACGATGGGATTGGCTCCCAGCGTCCTGAATGGACACAATTCACCCCCGCAGCGAAGGTAAACCATTGAGTCATTGACATATCTTGAAGCTCATGATTTCGATTGCGACAGAATCTCATCCAACTCAACGGGAGCAACCTGACCATGATCCCCGATACTTATCGCGAGGGTAAGTGCTTGTCTCACTTGAACTCATCGGGATGTTCAATCTCTGCAGAGCAAATCGGTTTCATCAACTCGAACCCGGCAATTTGGCATCATTAAGATTATTTCTTTTCCGTCTTCGTAATTTAAGTAAACTTCAGAGGCACGGTGTATCACCTACCCCCTCCATATCAGGTTTCAAAAATTTATGTTTTGCTTCCCTCGGGAAATCAAGTTCGAGAATGAGTTCGTGAAGAAGTGTTTGTAAACGATGTTCTTACCGCTTTCGTGATGGAATATCCAGACTTATTACATGGGCGCGGCAAACGGGAATGTCCCGCCAAGCGGAGTTTGAATTTCGCTTGGCGGGCATGGGCATGGCTTGTGCCAAACTTTTTGAATCTTAGGGCATTTTCCGGTGTCGAACGGACGCTGGGGACATCGCGCTGTCGCCGCGTAGGTCGCTCTGCAATTGATCGAGTCCAGATCGGCACCGGTGGTGATGTAAGGCTACGCTACTTTACAAACCTACCTCCTTCGTCGCCGCCGGGTGGCCTTAGAGTAAGGTCAATAGACTAGTATCAACTATTCTACGCGTCAATTAACAATACGATGACTTAGTTCCTTTTGGTACCACGCCCCGCCCTCCCTTTATTCTTCGTCACTGTTGTCACTGTTGTCCTTACCTGGCGCGTTCTCTTCGCCCTTTTTGCTGGCCGCGCTTGTTCTGCGCCAGCGCCCAAGTCGGTCTCATTGTCCTGCGCGCGTGCCGCCGCATTCCGAGCTCTGGGCTTCGATCTTGGCCTCGGTTTCTGTTCGGTCTCATGGAATATCAGCACATTCGCCTGTATTATCAAGAAAAGTAGTCTAATTGACACGCGGACATGTGGCATGTATGTTACTCAGAACCATCCCTTGCGGATCGCCCCACGAACAATCTGCTGTCCAACCTGCTCCAGGTCACCAATCGCAGAGACTGCACGCGCCGAGTTTCCCGCAGCCGGCGCAAACAACTTGGCCTCTGGTTCGCAGACTGTGCCGACTGCGGGGAGGGTCCCGTTGACAAGATACGCGCGATAATGAGCGTAGGTGCATAGAGACGGGGTGGTCAAAGTCGTGTGGCCGGGCGAGTTCTGAGTGAGCAACACCGAGCCTGGGAATCGGGATTGCGTGTTTCGTGCGCTGTGGGGAGTGCATGAGATAGGACAGTTTGAATGATATAGGATGGAACGAACCCGATGGATGGTGCGACGGGGTCTGCAAAGATGATGAACGGCGCGTAATGATTAGACAGAGAACGTACCAGCAACATTCGTGACGATCAGCAGCGGGAAGCTGGTGTTCCGAGCCGACACAGGGCCGAGAAACCGCCCCTTGCGATGTATCTTCCACCCCGAGCATTGCACTCTCATCGAGCCAGCGAGAAACTCAGCAAAACGAGACACCTTGGACGCCTGCAGCCACTTCGCCGTCAGCTGATCGATCGGATCCGTGACCTCGGCCATATCCCCGCACTCGATGCCAACCCCTGAGTCCAACCCGTTGTCCCCCGCACTCTCGTCCGCCGGGGTGCACTGGAACAGCGGTGCAGCGAGGTCAGACAAGCCGAATATGATCGACGCGTCCCCGTGTTCGAGATTGGCGAGCCCCTGGGCGAGGACAGGGAAGCTGGCATATGGCGTGTAGAGCGCTTGGAAGACGACCGAGCGCAGGAGCGAGTAGTCGACCAGACCGTACCCAGCCGGTGTGACCGCAGGGACGGGCTTGGCTCGGACCGCGTTCGTCAGCTTCTCTAGGCGGGCACTGATGGTCTCGGGTGTGGACTTGTAAAAGGCGCAGACTTCGGGACCGGCTGAGACGCAGCTCGTGAAGAAAAACTGCAGGGCTTTGTCCGTGTCTGTTGCGGCGATAGTGAGGTTGGCTGGACAGGGTGTGAGTCGGGGAGGCAAACATGAAGTCGATGGCTATACCATGATACCACGCTTCAGCATCGACAACACCGTCAATGATCATGCGATTGATCTTGTTCTGTGTCAGTGGTGAGCATCGTCAGATGGAGGAATATCGAGAAACCTTACAGGAAACATAGCAGCAAAGGTGGCACCGAGAACCGTCCCGTACCTGGTAAGCGTTGTCAAATAGGGTAATAACATAGAAACTCCGACTCACGAGATCCCGTAGTAGCTCAGCTTCTCGTATCCCGCTTTCTGCGAGATGTACAGCATGTCCCTCGCCACGTTGTCCGTCGTGATGTACTTGAAGATCCCCGTCGTGTCGCGCTGGGCCGCAAGCTGCCCGAAAATTTGCGCCGCTCCCCACTTGCTTTTGACAGCCTCGGAGGACGAATTAAGCGATGTGGGAAACGACCCAGCATTCCACTGCGCGCGCTCCGATGCGCTGAAAAAAGTCGCAGAGGGAGTCGAGAATCCAACACCTGAGCAGTTTCAGTCGCAAAGCTCGATGAAGGATGTGCACAAGAAAGGCACGCACCGCGAGGATCGAATCCATAGAAATCATACTCTCCCCCAATCAGAGCGCGGAAACTAGGTCCGACGGTCCGCACCGCGTCCACACCACCGCTTCCTGGTCCGCCTGGGTTGAACAAGATTGGGCCGCGGTAGTCTTTCGAAGACGTGTCAACGGTCGCCGGAAGTCGCAGAATGGCGATCCCCGCGGTGCCGGCGCCAGGGTTCGAGTGGTCGAACGGAACTTGCAGGCGGGTGCACTGGAAGATGGAGCCGTAGCAGTCGACCCAGGTGAGATTCGGGGTAGCTTGAAGCTTCGAGAGGACGTCAGTGAGACTCGCTGGACCTGCTGCGACAACAACGAACTGCGCTCCAGTCGAAAGTGGTAGAGTTGTCGCTTTGCGCGCAAATCGCAGGCAGGAAAGCCGCTGCGAGGGACAGAACAAAAGGTAAGCAGAGGAAGGCCATTTCGGTTTATGGGTCTTCTGCTGAGGATTCGCTGTCTTTTATATGTGAATGGCACCCCCAAACCGATCTGGGCTTACTCATTTGGTGGCGCAAGATCGTCTGTATGCGCAGGCAGTCAAGCTTTTTGAGACATGGGTCGGAGATGATCAAATTAACTTGGCTCTTCTTTGCAGCCTGATCATGAGCCTGGCTGAGTTGACACCGTGTCTTCAAAACTCTGCGGTGATTTTCAAGCCTGGATAGAAATGAGCCCACAAGGGCTCCTCCCAGGGCAACAGACGTGAAGAAACCAAAGGTTGATGAGCCGCGCTTAACGATGTCTTGGGCATCTACCCGGACTCCTGAAGCGTCTCTGATCCATACAGCCGTGAGTGACGGGCACTGACGGCGCAGTTCCGCAGCCCGTCCGTCCGAATGCCATCGGCGCAGGCGGAGGAATTTGTCCCCGGTGATCGATGGTGTTTGCAGTGGGATTCGGCTACGGGGAAGATGTATCCGCGAAGAAGTAGGCAGGCGTGGAGAATGAGGTAAGTACCAGGGATGATTAAGCACGTGGGTAAACATATTCACGTGACTGATTTGACAGATCTCCCAGGTCTGGAAACATTATTGGTGGTGGTTCCGTCCCTCATATTGAAAGACTGAGGTTGGGACATCGAGTCTTTCCTCGAGCGAACCTCGTCAGCTAAATTTTCTCCCCGTGTTTTGGTTGCGCGGGCTCGACAGGTATTATGAGATCCGTGCTGTACAGCGATATGCGATGAGATGAGTATCAGCATTTACCTTCACATGCCCTTCCTCTCATCCATCACCATCTTTGTGCAGTTTTTAGCTTGATATTCAGGCACTTCCGACCATGAGAATTCCTCTCTCGGCTCAGGTACCGGCATGGGCCCAGCTTCGCCGTCCAATCGCCGACCGGTCTGTCAACAAAACTTGAAACACTTGGGCCGAATCTTCTCTTGACGGCCTTCCCCTTCCCCTTCTCCTCCTTTGCAGTCCACTCGCTGAACAGATGACGATTGATCTCTCGCACACCGTGAACCCCGACCAGGCCACTTCCCTCGGGTTTGGACTCGAGGGGATCTTCTACGGTGAGCCAAGTCCCATGGCTTTACGACCAGACTAGAACGGTTCTCAGGGATTCATATCGTGTTCTTCAGCGCTGCTGTAGTCCTCTTTGTGTCCCGTCAGACGCTCAAGCAGCCTACCGCACGTCCGATCCTCGTCGCAACGCTGCTCCTGTTTGCGTTGTGCACGCTGCACTTCGCGCTGAACTTTCAGAACGTCTATGTCTCGACGGTGAGCACGTCGTGGGATTCTCGTGCAGGCTGACTAGACAGTGCTCGCAGATGGTCAAAGTACGCCCGCATATATCGGCTGAGACGCCACGGCTAGTGGGTTAGTCTCATAGCCTATCTTCTTCGCACCAGACGAGCTTTCAATTGCTTTTTAGCGGCGGATACTTCGTTCATTCTGGCTGATTTCATTGGGCAATTGGTTTTGGTCAGTCTGACGAGAAGCATACATCTGACAGCCTGACACCGTCCAAGATCTACCGTTGCTACCTCATCTGGGCTTGTAATGGCCTGATCATCTTGCTGCCGACCCTTTTGGCCCTGGCTTCCGTCTGTTAGTCTTTCAATTCAGCCGTCCGCATCTTTCATCCACTGAACTCGCTTACCCAGCATGCGGAATGGCCGTCACCGGAATCGTCCAGCGAATCAGCCCGACAGCGGAACAAGTTCCCGCATCCCTCGTGCCCATGGGCGACGCCACCTTCTCGCTCTCGATCATCTGTAACTTCATCACCACCGGGCTCATCGTCGCACGCCTCTGGTGGGTGTCCCGCCGCACGGAGGGTGACACGAGTCGGAATCTGTCGCCGTCCCAGCGCGCCACCGCGATCTTCGTCGAGTCGGGACTGCTGTTCTTCGTGACGCAGTTTGTGTTCATCGTCCTCTTCGCGATTGCGCATCCGGCACAGGCGATCGTCGAGCCCATCGCCATTCAAATCTACGTGCGTATACTTTTGCGAACCCAACTCTTGGAGGATCGACTGGCTGATGTTGCTTTCTGGACACAGGCTATCTCGCCCCTGCTCATTCTGATCCGCATTGCGTTGGGAAAATCTTATGAGAACGCGGCTTTGGATTCGCAACAGCCGGCAAGCCCTGATGCTACATCTGGCTCGAAAGCTCCGTTTTCGTATCAGCTTGGCCCGTATTCATCGGATCCGTCCGTGTGATGTAGTTGTATTTGCGTTAGCACTAATGAAGAACAGTCATATGTTATTGGAATATTTCTATTATTTAATCCGAGGGCTGATCTTAGTGTGCGCGGAGCCTGTAGGACAGGTCAGCTACTGTAGATCAAAATCATCCTCGTGTGGTGCAGCGCAGACAGCTATTCACAGTGGGCGTATGAGCCTCGACGTATTCATTCCGCGAATCGTTCATTAGCACGTTCACGCATGTGCAACAAGTTCTTGCACTGAGAGACGGCATGTTGACGGATCAGATGGAAAATCGGCACGTCCGCAGAGAAAGTGATGGCAGATGATCGCATCAACCGCCACTCTCGCATTTCTCTCCTCGTCCCATCGCGATGCCCTTGCAGCTCGTGCACCAGCAAAGTCTCTATTCGATCTTCTCCCTGTTCTCGATTCTTCCCGGGAAACGGGAACAGCCGGAAACAAACTCGGGGCCCATTACCACATGGTGGGCGCGGCAGACGCATTTGTTGTCAGGGGCAGGATTCGGTGCGTTGCCGTCCCCCATGTTGGGCGTGGGTGGACTTCAGTTTACTGCAGACGTTTTTCATCCAGCTGCTTTGACTATTATGCTCGTACTTATTCTACAGTTACACGGATACGCAGTACATCGTCCAATTCACCCCGTTCTCTCCTCCCTCACTCGCTAGTTTTCCACTGACATCGTTCGCACGCCTCGCCTCGCCTCGCAACTACGCTTCCTTGTGCACCCAGACGTTATTCGCTATCTCTTCCCCGTGCCCCGACCCGGATGAGGCACGCGTGCAAAGATGCAACACCGACACAACGCGTTGCTGCACGCGTCACGCCCGTCAGCTTGCGACCATCCAACGACAACACAGGACGTACCCATAATCCCTGTCGCAGCGGCACAGATTCCTGGCCCGACTCGACGCGCAAGCGGATGCAGATCGCGCCGGTGCCGGCGTGTTGGCTGTCTGCGTCGTCAGGCTCGCTCGCCACGCTGAGTCTGTGGTCGTGGTAGGAGCTGCGCGCGTACAGATCTTGGGACTGGGACGCGCGTGTATCAGCCATTCGGATCCTAGAACGAAGCAGCAGACACTCGCCTCGATATGGGAGATGGGCGAATGGATCTCGTCGCGCGTCGTGCGCGAGTAGTCCGTCTTGGCGAACGAGTTGCGGATCCGTGTCTTTGGGAGGGGCTGGTCCCTCTCTTCGGAGATGCCTGCGCTGCGAGAGGGCGAAAGGCGTCCGAGCTTGCGAGCGGAGCGCCTCGTCTTGAACGAGGACAAGTCAGGCATGGGCGCAGTACAAAAAGCGAGGGGAAGGGCTGCAACGACGCGTATTGTTTCGTGGGTTACGAGACTTTCGGTTTGTTAATTCGATGCGGCTTTTACGTCGATGTTCATCGGAGCCGCTGACAATCGAATCAGACGCGGTGTGGGATAGATCGAGTGTTCTCCGTCTGACGAGTGGAGATCGGTGGCTCGTGTGATTTCTTCTTTTCCTCTTCGGAAGTCTTGCGTCTATAACTGGCACTCAGGGGTCGAGTCAGACGCGCGAGCAGTCGAAGCAGCCATTGGCGACAACGTGGTGTTCGATCGAACCGTGGGTGTGAGAATAATCATGCTGCGGGCATTCATGACTCAACTCCGTATTCCAACATCAGCAATCGAGTTACTTGTCTTAGTTTTCCGGTTTCGACTCATAGGCAACGAATGAAACTTCTCTTGTCGAAGCACTGAGCAGCTCAAGAACATGAAAACGCAGCCGTGGATGATACCCGCGCCCCAGCAAAAGAAGCTCAAACTTTATTCGACTTGTTCACGAATCAATCGCATAAAGGAGATAGGCTCGTATCGAATGGCGCTTCCCGGGTGGACCCCTGCTCTAATTTGCTTGTTTGAAAACGTCGGGTCTCCATCATTCGGAGCAGGCCGAAGGCCAGCCTCAACACGTTGGCTACTGGAGCAACAGCGGAGAATGTTATACTTCGTTTGCTCCGCAGCGATATGTTGGAGTTGCTTAGCTCAAGATCGTCCTAGCACCGGCAGTTCCCTTGTGAATGGTCATCCAGGTGACGAGAGTCCCCATGTGATCCAGCGTCGGACATTCGGGCCGATCAGCGGAGACGTCGGTGAGCATCCATAGGCATTCACCCAAATACCGCTGGGATTCCCGCATCACTCATTCGGATCGTGTAAGCAGTGGGTCTAGAATGAACGGTTTGGGTGTCTGAGGGCGAAATACGATGTCGAGGGCTTGTAAGGACTTCTTGTGAGGACTTCAGAGACGAAGGGGGACGTCCAAACCTACCTCAAGACAAATCAGAGTGAACGACGTGGTTCAATATATCATGCAGAAGAAAGATCCGATTTGCTTTGAGTCCCATGCATACAGGATTAATGAGGGATAACCACGCGGGAACACCCAAAGCCGGACAAAACTGAGTGAGAGGGAGTCCAGCCGTCAGTGGAGACCCGGGGAAGATCGTCGGGATATATAGTATCCTGAAGCCAGTCGCCAGCCAGTTATCGCGGCCGGGGGATCAACGTTTCCCGTCGATCCAGTGGGTGTCGGAGACGCAGAGGGAAGGGTTACTTGAAGCAGCTGCACCCGCAGTCCACATCCTAACATCCACGTCTATTCGCATGAGCATTCTGATTCGTGTATCGTTGTACTGCGCATAGAAATTAGGACGAGCGCGTCAATATTATGTATCGGTGGTGGTAGAGCACAGGGGCCAGGTTTGCAGATGTCCTTGGACGCTGCGTCATTTTGTGGACGACAGAAACAGTGGCAAAGCGAGAATGAGGGTGAAGCTCAGATGTACGAGTGTTTGCCGCCCGTGGCACTGGACGCACAAAACAGCTGACCCTGGTCTCTGGGCGAATGGATCATCAGGGTCTCCTCCCAAAAAGGCAATAAGCCTGAATTGGAGGGCGGTGAACAGCCGCCTTGGCCGACGTTGCTATTTGCAAACCAGAGCGCAGGCAATCCAGAAGAAAAGAATGGATCGCTATAACACAGTGGTATCTTGTTCCGATAGATTTTGATGATATAAGTACAGCTCAAACCTCCACCACAGACGGGATCTCCTTCGACTGCTCCTCGTACGCACCCATTTCGTAATCCGCCGTGCTCCCATCCATCTTGGATGCGCTGCCCCCCATCCTCGCGCCGGAGAAATGGAGACTCGTCGAGTGTGTGTTTGTATGCGAGTGCGTGGCACGGCCGTGGTCCGTCGTCTCGAAGGTGGACTGCTCGTACGACATGCCCATGCCGACGCGCACCAAGATGAGCAGAGGTGATATCGCCTGCGTGTCATTCAGTATGAAAGCCCACTGCGAAGCCAGGACGGACGCACGTAAACCTGACACGCGATGGGCTCGATGATCGCCTGCGCGGGATGCGCCAGTGCGAACAGCACGATGAACACAAACTGCGTGAGGA
This sequence comes from Mycena citricolor, assembly GCA_963692855.1. Classification (NCBI taxonomy): domain Eukaryota; kingdom Fungi; phylum Basidiomycota; class Agaricomycetes; order Agaricales; family Mycenaceae; genus Mycena; species Mycena citricolor. Next base: position 23,025 of record CAVNYO010000418.1, on the reverse strand, counting down.
AGAAGAGCAGACCCGACTCGATGATGATGCCGATGGCCTTCTGAGCGAGCGACTGCGCCTTGCCGTTAATCAGCGCAGCATCCATCCCCCGCGAGAGGATCCACAGCCGGCCGACGATGAGGCCCGTGGTGATGAAGTTGCAGATGATCGAGAGCGAGAAAGTCGCGTCGCCCATGGGGATGAGCGCCACTGGGACCTGGTTGCTCGTCGGGCTGGTTTGTTGTACGATCCCGGTCACCGCCATGCCGCATGCTAGGCGTGATCAGGGTCGTCAAGGCAGCGGAAGTAGGTTCAGGCAGAACTCACATACGGACCCCAGCGCAAGCAGGATAGGCAGAATGACGGCCCAAACGTTGCGGCCCCAGACCAGATAGCAGCGGTAAATCTGCAGCAAGACGTCGGACGGCGACCCTCACAATCCTATGACGTACGCACTAGCACGAGCTGTCCGAAGAAATCGGCGAGGAGGAACGACGTGTCCGCCGCTGTATCGACCGTCAGACTACCTCAGACTCGCGCAGACGTCGATCACGTACCAAGAAGCAAAGGCGTCTCGCCGGCAATGTGCGGTCGGACATGGACCATCTGTGCGCTCGGATTAGAACCAGGCCCCCGCTCCATCCGAAATCCTTATCGCACCAAGGAGACATACACGTTGTTAAAGTTGAGGGCGAAATGCAGTGTGCAGAGGCAGAAGAGGATGAGGGTCGCCGCAAGGATGGGCGCGACGGAGCTGTTCTTGAGAGACTTGCGGCGAACGAAGAGGACCAGCGCGGTGCCCAGGAGCAAGAGGTGGACACCTGCCCCACACACCCATCCGTCCTCAGCGACAACAACGGAGAATTGTGCCAGACCTACGCACCGTAAAATATCCCCTCCAGCCCAAAGCCCAGGAACGTCGACTGGTCAGCGTTGACCGTATGACTCAGATCGATCGCCATAGTGAATCGGATTCCGGGGTGGAGACGCTTCGGACGTTCACAGCGAAAAACGGGCGAGCTGGGCGGGCAGAAGAAAGGCGAGAGTTGGTGTGTGTGTCAGGCGGTCTTATGCCCCAGAGAAGCTCCGGTTGCACTAGTCACCACACGTCCGGTGACGGATTCTTTGATTCGAGCACCAGGGCAGGATGGGCCCGACCAAGGGCCGATATCTAAGAAGCAGCGATGATTGTCACTTCCCGGCTGGATTCCGTGCGCTCTACGACCGTTGAGAGTTGGTGCGGGTGCAAACTGACTCTACGTACATAGATAACTGAGTAGCTGGCCCCCAGCAATCTGTCTTCAGTAAAGATATGAGGTCCACAGCAAGTTCCCCGCTTGATAGGAAGCAGAAGAAGGGTGTTCTGACGTATAATTTGACGTGATGGGGAGACTGGCGGCGATTGTGACGGTCACGTTGGTATCTCTTCTTCTCCGTTGAGCGTGCGAAATCAATAATGGCGAAAGCATTACAGCAACGCTGGCCCAGTCCACGACATGGAATCTAGTAATCGCATGCAAGGAGTTGTTGGACGTGTTCCAAGATCAGATCAACCGGGAAGCCCGCACGATTGAGGCTTATTTCAGGCGCAGATATACCCGCACGGTCTCCGCTTCACGGGTCACTACGCTGAACAGGTCTTGGCACGGGAGAGCCAAAACGAGGCAATGAGAGACGAGCTACTAGAGCCGCTCATTCCCCCTCTGCTGTGCCTCCTTTCCACGTGTCTGACCCATACCGTGCTCCATATCCGCCGAGTGTCATGTTTCGAGAATCATACCATACGCCAGGCCCAACCTATGGAACGATGTCCACGTCACTTGTAGAACTGGATTGGGGCCGGCTTACCACGCAGCTCGCTCAGAACGTCGCGAATGGCATCCCCCAGGCTGGATTACCAGCCATGTGCCCACTGTCATTACAGCACACGAGTGCCGACCAGTCCGACCCCGTCTTTGTGCCCCTCGTCTAGCCAAGTCTGGGTCCAATCCGCTGTGTCCCTGCCATCTATCACGCTCTCCGCTGTACCCGTAAGCACAGGCTCTCCAACCCATTCAGGAGCGATCGAGAAGTTAGTGCTGGCGCGTCGCCGGCACACATGTATGCGCTTTATTGCACTCATGCGCCCCACCATGTGGGACTAGGCGCAGCCTCTCGCACTGGGTTGCCCTCGAGGCACGGGCAACACTCATCTCTGATCACCACGGGGAGGTATTAGTGACCAACTCATTCTGATGAGAGGACAACTCTCATTTGTTGCTTGCTGCTGCGCGCATCATTTACTTCGCCTTACTATCTTGATCACCCAGGTCTATTCGTAGGAAGAACTGTTGGCTCGATCCAAACAGGTCCCTGCATTCAACAAGTCGTTGTCAAGCGTTGGAGAAGTCTGTAACATCGTATTCCCCGTCAATGCAGATATCCATGATGAATCAATCATTCAGAACCAATCCTAAGAACAGAGGTCGTACAAATACAGTAGAAGTAAACGTCCGGGAACACGGCGCTGGATCTAGACGTCTTCATGGAACCGACTCTCCACGGGGGGCGCAGCGGCAGCGTCATCGACTGGCGGCTCCGGCACAGCGGTTGGCTCCTCGGCTGCGTGCGGGGGCCGGCCTTCCGGTGCCTTTTCCTGCTGCCGCTTGCTCGGTCGGCGGGAGACATTGGCACCGCCATCCGCAGCGGATGGATTGCGCGAATGACCCTTCTTGTCGACCTGTAAGATCATCATTCGGCTTGTGTCCGGCGAAAGGAAGACAACGAGGCTTACCGGGTACCCATTTGCGCCCATCTCCAACGCATGCGGTCCGTTAGAGTAACTCGGCGGACCCATCTCTTCGTGCACGTCGACATACTCCAACTCGTCGTCGTCGTCTTCCTCGTCGATGCTGCTTCCTTCCTCAGAATCTTCCTCATCGCTGATGTACCCAGCCGACCGCACAGCAGCCGCAACCGGCCCGCTCCGCTCCATCTGCTCGCTCGCGACGAGGTACCGCGCACAGAGCATTCGGATGTCGTTCCACCATTCCATCATATCCTCGCGGCTTCTCGAACGGAAACTCCATGCATGGTCGCCGCCCGACAGCCGAGTGATACTCAGCGACCGGCGCACGCTCCCGCTCTTCGTCGTCCCGCTGCCGTCCTTCCTGCCCTCGATATGGAACTTGTGCGATTTGGCGCTGGCGTTGCTCGGCGGCCCGAGCGTGCACATGGGCAGGAACAGGCTGAACACCGGCTCGCGCGCGACAAGCGGGTCTGCGCTGGCGTATTCATGTAGGAATCCGGCAGGCGTAAGCACGAAATAGTGCTCGCGGTACGTTCTGGTGAAACGCTTCTTGCGCTCGAGCATTCCGGTGTGCACGGCTTGCACGCTCGTGTCCTCCTTGCTTGGGTAGTTGATCGTGAGCGGGTTCCGCAGCGGAGTGTCCGGGTCGAGAAGGTGGTCCGAGCGGCCGCTGAATGCGAGCCATTCACGGTCTGGGGCGAGGGATGACATGTGGGTGGTGAGCTCTGTGTGGATGGTGGAGACGGTCTGGCTCATGCGGGCCTGCCACTCATCGTATGTCTGCCATGCTGATTGGATCGCCCTCACGATGCCTTCTTCGAAGTGCGCGCTATTTTGCTGCATAATGATGATCGACTTCTGCAGGAGATTCTCTTCATGGACTTGTTTCGTGAGTTGACGTTGGACGGCAGTGTTGATGACGTATCTAGAAGTAGGTGGTCATTCGATAGCGTGCGCCCTCGAGAATCTCTACTCACGGGTCGGTTCGGTTGGTAACAGACATGGGGGTGTTCTTGAACGAAGAGATTCCAGAGGAAAGCTCTGAGATGAGACGCTCAGACAGCTCGCGTTCCTTAGCGACGTTGGTAGCTAATTTGCCCGTATCGTTCTGAACGTTCTGCAGCCAATCAAGTGAGCGAGAGAGAGAGAAGGATGAAAAAGCCCCAACGCACCTTGATATGCGCCTTGATCTCCGTCCGCAGCTTCTGCAAGTGCTGCACGATCGAACTGTCGATTGTACGACCGAGGTTCGCGTGCTGGTCTGCAACTGCGCGCGTCTTGTCTCGGATGTCATAGTAGATGTCCTGGCAAGTCCACATCAGCTTCAGGCTCTCGCTGTACCGCAGCCGCAGATACACACCTGCAGTCCGCCCTCGCCCAAGAACTGGTTCCCCGCCCTGAACGGGACCTGGATCACAGCCCCGAGCTTGGTCAACTCCTTCGCACTGGCGTTGTGCACATCCGCGACGCCCTCGAAGTAGGCTATGAGCTGCTTGACGATGGCCTTCCACGCGACGAAGCGCTCAATGAGGATATCGGACGGACGCAGGTCGTGCGGGGCCGTGTTCTTCTTGATGAGCGACTGGTTGCGCGAGAGGGTCGAGCCCTGTTTGCTAGCGCGGGAGATGGAGGTGGCGCGAGAGATGGATATCGTTTCGTGGTTGTTCATGGTTTTGGTGTGGGGAGTGGTAGAGGGAAAGAAGGTGATGCAGGGGACCCGCAAGCTTTTAATTGACTGACGCTGCGTGTGGGGTCCAAGGGGCGGATACTGACGTCACAGTGAAGAGCGACTGTTACAACTCCGCTGTGATCGATGATCGACAGCCTGTTCCCGTTCGTCATCGTCATTCATCCCGCTGATTTCTCCTCCTGCGTTTGGGCAAAGGCTCCTAGAATGAAGCTGTGGAGGCTTGCATCTCTGCCGCGGTGAAATCCCTCAATTCTGCGGATAAAGCCCTCCGAACGTCCGTCTCCGGTGCTGAGAACCGCATTTGCTTCATTCTGGAGCGAATACTCTGAGCTGGAGGAACCTTACGGAAACCCCATCGGTTCGGCTCATGCACCAGTCCATGCCGCATTGACCAATCTCTTACACGTCTGACAACCCTTTTGCATCGACACAGATTCGCCTTTCCTTTTGTGCTCATTGATAGCTTGGACATATGATCGATGAAGACCGGAAAAGGGCAAGCGCAGACGCTGTGCTAGGGTCCGCTCCACTTCCTCGGGACCCATCTCGCACTGTGAGCGTACCGGGAAACCCTTCGTGACATAGGGGTGTACGCATAAGTCCGTGCGCTGGAGTGGGTGTGTGTTTCTAAGTTTATCACGAAGCTCACACGTCGACAGCGCGGTAATTTTGGGCAACGGCGATTCTCAAGAGAGTGAGAATAGCGCAAGGGTGTGCGTTGTACTATATTCTGCAGATCCAGGTGTGTTTCCCCCGTCCGACATCGGCTTATTGTCCCGGTCAAAGACAGGTTGTACCAAGTCCCATTGCTGCGGAGGGTGTAGGAGCACAGTCAAGGATCGTTCTAGGAAACATTCGAACAGATTACGAACACAGCAGATGGTAAGTACTCAAAGTGGATGCAGTAAAGGAATGTGTGGCTACAGTTGGGGCTAGGGAATGTGGATGTTGTTACGCGCGTGCGGAATGGCACGATTACACGGTGATAGGCTGCGGCTCCTCAGGCGACAGAGGCGTACGACTTGAGCTCAGAAACTGAATCGATCTGTGTCGTCTTCCGCCAAAGCGAGAAACTCCGCATGAACTGAAACCCGGTTCGCTCAGGCGGTGGCTGCGGGTAATAAGTGTACCCGTCCTCCTCTTGCTCGTTCGTTGTTTCTTTGTCGCGCTGCTGCCCGTCCTCCTCCTCCTCCTCGGTCAAATCCGGGATTGCCGTTAACTGATGTGGCTCCGCCGTTTCCGGTGTTCCGAAGAACTCTTTTGCTGCGACTGGGGTGAGCGGCATCTCAAAGTCGGAGTTGTGGTGTTTGGGTTGCATGAGGTTAGGCCGGGAACGCCGCCACCAGCTCCATCCCCCGGCGGACGTATTTTCACGTTCGGATTCGGCGGAGGAGGAGGATGAAAAGGAGGGTGGATAGGATGGGGAAGCTCGAGTCACAGGGATGCTGCTCCGTTCCGGGGATGGGGCCTGGGCCTCGTGGTGCAGGATGAGCGACATCATCTTGGTTGGCTTGCGGGACGGGTGGGAGTTCTGGAGGGAAGACGGAGAGCTGACTGGACAGAGCTCACGTAGGAACCTGATTGGTTTGCATTTATAATCGCATCTGCCCGCCTTGACCGGGAAAAGTCATCCGTCGTCCCCGTGCTGAGTCAAGATGCGCGCCGAGTCGGCAGAACCGGTCAACTTCACGCGTGTCTCGTCGATCGGAAAGTACATACACAGGGATACGTCACCGATCGGCTCCGGCGACAATCGTCAGTAAGCGCGATGACATGAGGGAAAGGCGCATCAGGGCGGGTTTGATCCCGCATCTGACCCGTGGCGCCGCCTGAGCCCGTCAGGGCATCTTCACGTGACTCCTAGCCCCCTTGCCTGCATCCGGCTTGAAGTTACCTCCGACATGAGCTTCTCTTGCGCATTGACGTTCGAAGCTTCCTCGCCGCTTCAAAATTTGACTGCGCCGCGGAGGATCACAGGCTAACTGCTTCGAGTAGATCTTTCACGGAGGGCACCCGTATTCCTGAAAGCGCACGAATCAAACCCGGATGTGGCATCGCCGTTTCTTTAATTGACACTGCGGTCGTTTTATCCCTCCCTCCCGCTCTCAAGTAGCCCATCGCACCAGCAATGAGCTCGTCCTCTCTGTCGTCCCACTCCATCGCGCTGCAGAGCACTTCGCACATCTTCGACGCGCGGCCGCGGTACCCACATCTCCTCACCGCTAAGCGATACCGCGCGCCAAGCTACGCCTCCCCGCCTGGTAATTCTGATCCCCGCCAGCGCCAGGGCGAGCGTGGCGTGACGCTGGTGCTCGCGCACGGGTCGGGATTCCACAAAGAGCACTACGAGCCCGTCATCGAGGACCTGCACCGGCTTATTGCAGTCTCGTCTGCGACATCCCGCGCCGCGCCGCGTATCGACGACATCTGGGCGGTCGACCACCCGTCGCACGGCGAGGCGGCGATCTTGAACGAGGAGGCATTCCATCGGCAGGGCAGAATGGACGGTGCGTGGCGTGGCATGGCGTGGCGTGGTGTCTGTCTCTGCTCGCTACACCCCCGGCTCACCCTCACCTTCCTCCGGACAGACGGTGCGCGGGAATACGGCCGCGCGCTGCACGCGTTCCTGACGCTTCCCAACGCGGGCATCGATGTCGACTTCTCGAAGCGGCGATTAGTGCTCGTGGGGCACTCGATGGGGGCCATGGCCGTGTATGCGCCGTCGGGCATTCATCTTACGTGCACAGCGTGGCTCATATCTCATCTTGCAGCATCCTCGCCCTGCTGCATCCGGCCCGGAACCTCCGCCCAGAGTGTTTGGTCGCCGCGGAGCTGGTTTCAGGCGATCCGGAGCTGCTGAGCGCGATCAGGTCCGCATTGGCACGGGGATGTGCTGCTCGCCAGGACGTGTGGGGATCGCGTGAAGAAGCGGCGCTGTTTGTCAAGCGGGGGAAGATGTGGGCGAAGTGGGATCCCCGTGTTGTCGAGATCTTCCTTGTGAGTTTTTCGTGCACGCTTACTACTTAGATCGGCTCTAAGATTCGGTTATCTGAAACCTGTCAGGCGCACGGGCTGAGGTCCCTCCCGACGCTCAAATATCCTCACGGCGGGGCGAACGGCGTGACCCTGACCTGCACCGTTGACGAGGAAGAGGTAAGACTGCCAGTCGTGGCATTGGTTCTCGTGCTGAGTGTTTCTTTAATGCAACCATAGTCCACCAGCAGAGACGTGGACGGCGCCTTGCAGATTTGTGAATCGATCCGAGCTGTAGCCGAACAATCCCCCACCCATCTTATCTACGGCGCGGTGAATGATGTCTTGTATGTGAAACCAACCCTTCCAGGCGCCACACACCGCCTTTGACATTCCGTTACAGATCCCAAGAGCTGAAGAACAGTCTGATTGCCCGAGCTGGAGGTCCTCGCAACCTGGGCTCGGTGGTGTTCGTTCCGGGAGCGGGACATCTCGTGAGTTCATCGCTGCATCACATATATATTGCAGCGGCATCTGACTCTTTATCGGACCGGTCAGATCGCTCAAAGTCATCCTTCCAAACTCGCCGAGAGCATCTACAATATCCTCAACGCCCCGCCCCGGTCGAAACCCCCGTCCTTCAAGATGGCGCGGTTGTGATGACGTACACTCAGATTGTCTTTTCAGAGGAATAGTTCGGCACATGTGATATCCTACTTAGACCATTAGACGAATTCCTTTGTTAGAGTAAGCCCCTTTAGCGTGATCTAGTCTATGCCATACTAGCAGTGGCAGAATGACATGCTGTCAATTGTATGGAAATGTGGAAACTGTCCCATGCGTTCAGACGGGGCCGTTTTTTGTCATTTGTGTTCACCCGTACCCAGTAAGTAGCATTTGAAAAGATTGGTCTGACACAAGAGGAACCTCAGCAGGGGCAGGAGATCTCAGTCGGACAAGGTTTCTGCTCCTTGATGTCACGAGCGTTGGTGATTAAGCAGTGTTTGGCAGATGTTGAGATGCTTTGGCTGGTAGTGTCTGGCAGATGTTAATATTTATTGGCTGCTCTGCCTCCTGGCATATGCATCCCGATGTATGTTGCAGTGAGAATTGGTCCGCTTGAGGGCGTCGGCGCTGAACCCCTCAATGTCCGAGGCCAAAGAAGCCCTCAGTGGAGATTCACAGAGGAATGCTCAGGAGCAGTAGCGTTGAAAATAACTCAATCGAATCCCGCTCTCGTGTGGAAGGAGACATAGCAGCCATGTGCGTATTAGCTCCAAGCATCTACTGCATTCTTTTCGGCTGCGCCATAAGCTCGATTGTCCTACTCGACCTTTTTTGAGAACAGTTCACCCCATATTGCAAGATGATGATCTTACGTGCCGTCCGGATCGTGCATATAGACCAGCTCCATCCCCGGCGGCCCAAACGGCTCCCCGCGGACTACGCACCCCGCATCGACGAGCTTCTGCTTCATGCCGTGGATATCGTCCACCGTGAACGCGATGTGCACGCTGCCCACGTCGCACGGACGCGGGCGCAGGTGCATTCTGTCAGCCGGGGAGGTGTATTGTAGCAGTCTTGCGGTGCGAGCGCGTGGGTATTAAGAGAGAGACGTAGGCCGGGAGACTCACTCGATACGATAGCCCCCGGGCGCATCGAGCATCGCGATCCGCAGAGCCGCGCCGGCGACGCCCGTGATCTTCGCGGCCATCTCGCCCTCCGCGTCGAACCGGTGCGCGAGGGTGCAGCCCATCACGTCCTCTGCACGGGTCGCGTGAATGGGATGCGGTCGGTCGGTTGGTCATTCGGGGAAGTGAGGGTGGACGCACGCCAGAAGGCCAGCGATCGCTCGAGATCGGTGACTGTGATCCCGGTGTGGTCGCACGACGTTATTGAGGGCATCCTGAGTAGAGTGCAGCGTCGAGTGGGAGAAGAGAATCGAGCGGGGGGTTATTCGCCGCTGGTAAGGAGGGTGTCCCTGGTGTTGCGTTTTCTGGCGTGGACGACGCTCCTGGAACAGGTTCTGCGTGAAGCTGTATCAGATTGCTTATTATCCATGGCTTACTCCAGGTCCAAGGTCCCGGATCACGGCGTCTGATGAAGAGATGGGGACGAGAGTACAGCCACATCAGAACACGATCAGCTGATCAGGACACTGCTTACACACGCACGGAGTCGCCTCACGCGCAAGTAACAATGCCACACTTACATCACCTCTTTCGATCATACTCTCGCCGCGGCGGGGCGGAAAAAATCCGAGCATCGCTGCGGGCGAATACGCGCCGGAAAATTGTACGCCCCCGGTGGCCCTTCCTAACGACGGCTGAGATGCACGATGGCGGGGAAGTTTTGTGGGGCGCCTTCGGAGACGCCAGCAAGTCGGCTGGAATACTGCGCTGCTACCGCCGCTCTTCCTCGGCGTGAAAACAAAACGAGCTAGGCTTCCGCAGTCGAGATCTTCGAAGAATTCGATTCCGAGAAAGTAATAAGCAGCGATTAGTGTGATGCGGAAGCGTCATCGGACCCGATTTTCGCAAATCCGAACGGACGCTGGTGGGAGTGCGGGGGAATTGCAAACCCCAGATTTTCCTTCCGGCGGGATGGTAAGGCCCATTTACATCCATAAGCTGACGCAAGTGTTGGAATCTGATGAGGCTTTCCCGGACGGGCTGGCTTACTTGTGCGTCTCGCCTACTCTCCGCGGCCCGGCTTGCAATGCGGTCACGTGCCGGAAGAACGCCGGAAGAACGGCTGGCCGGGAAAATGAAGTTGATGGGCCGAGCAACGGTTGCCGTCGGTTGCCAGGCGCTTTCGTGTGCTTTCTCGTTCCGCATTACGGTGTACACCTCTGAGTCCAGAGTGCAGGCCGAGTCAGCTATATGCGCTCTATAAAATACCTCGTCACCAAGATGGGCTATCTGTCTAATTCCCAGTACCTGCCATGAGCACCGCCAGCTTCGATTACGCTTCCTGGTCCCCCGCCTCGTCCTCGTTAACCTCACCGTCTTCGTCGAGTCCCGTCCATCCCGCATCACTCGTGGACGCGACCGCCCACTCGGCCGCAATCATGCAGCTCATCAACACGGATATCTCGCGGCATTTCATCAGTTCAGCTCCTCTCTTCTCACACGCTACAGCACAGGCTCTGACCTCGCACTCCAGAATATGTCGTCGAATGCATTTCAGATACCGTCCAATACGCACTGGGTTGCGATGCGCCGCGCGGCCGCACACACGCCCGCACGCGCCACACCCACCGCAAGTTCACCGCCTTCGTGCAGCGCGTCCTCGCCCACGCAAGGGTCCGGCCCGCCGCGGCGCTCGTGACGCTCGTCTATGTCGCGCGCGCGCACCCGCACCTCAGCATCGCGCACGAAGAGTGGGCGCTCGAGCGCGTGTTCCTCGGCGCGCTGGTCGCCGCGAGCAAGTACACGCAGGACAGCACGCTGAAGAACGCCCACTGGGCGCGCGTGAGCGGCGTGTTTGACGTGCACGACGTCGGGCGCATTGAGCGCGAGTTTCTCGAGGTGCTGGACTGGGAGCTGGGTGTGCGGGAGGGGGAGGTCGTCATGCACTGGGCTGGGATTTTTGGTGAAAGTGCCCGCCAACGCGAGCGGCGGGATTTGAGGGAGAATCTGGCTGTGCAGCTGTCCCCGGTGCTGCAGAGTCATGTGCGCCTGGTTCGGCTCGCCCAGCAGCAGCAAGTGCAGCAAGTGCCCGACCTGGTGGCGAGCCCGACGAGTACCTGCGTAAGCCTTTCGCCGCGCACACCGTTCCAGTCTGGGACCCCGCCACAGCCTCATGTGTCACCGACGTCGAAGCACGACTCTGAGACGGACGCCGACCCGGCTCGCATGTCCTTGCCAGTCGAACCCTAGTCTCCAGACTGCATGCCACCCCGAATCGACAATCGACCCAGAGACATTACGCATTCGTGCTCCTCCGTCAAGGACTCGCCAAGGACTCGCCCCGTTTCTCCATCCGTGCGCTCTCAGGTGCCCTGGCGCAGATCCCATCTGGAAACCGACACCCGTGCATATCGCCCGCGGCAGTTCGTATCTCTGTCTATCCCCGGTCTGGACAGTTCACCTCCCCCAACGAACCGCGTGGTATTCTCCCATCCAAGGCCGCCGGTGATCTCATTGGAGCGTCGGTCTTCCGCATGCAGTAGTAAGCTTCAGGAATCGTAGCTTGACTGGTGTAATTCGCGTCATGAATGGACAGCGAGATTGATCTATGAAGAATAGACCTGACGTTTTTTTCAATAACCGTTGCCCGAGTTCTACCGGCAGGCCGTAGGAGCTGGGTGGGCCGACCGGCCCGTGCACTGAGTCAGGCAGATCTTGTCATAGCGCAGACTCTGATCAGACTTATTATATGGGCGTGTCAAACGGGCATGTCCCGCCAAGCGGAGTTTGAATTTGGCTTGGCGGGCATTTGATGGCGGGCATGGGCATGGGCATGGCTTGTGCCCAACTTTTTTAATCTTAGGACATGGTTTGGTGTCGGACGGACGCTGCGGACATCGCGCTGTTGCCGTGTTGGTCGTTCTGCGATCGGTCAAGTCCAGATCGGCACTGGTGGTGATGTAAGGCTTCCCACGCTAATCAACCTTCGTCGTCGCCGTCGGGTGGCCTCAGAGGAATGTTGAATTGTTAATAGACTAATATGAGATATTGTACGAGTCAATGAACAATATAACAACCTATTTCTTTCCATTACCACGCCCTGCCTTCCCTTTTCCCTTCGTCGCTATTGTTTCCACTCCACACATTATCTTTGCTTTTTTGGCCAGCGGTGCTTTGCTCTGCGCCAGCGCCCAAGTTGCTATTGATCTATTGTGCGCGTGCCGCCGCATTCCGAGCTTGGGGTTTTGTTCTCGGCTTCGACTGTTATTCCCCAACCTGTTCTCTGTCCTTTGCGTCGCGGGGGAGCAGAGCCACAGGAATTGGATAGATGGGATACTCGGCTTCCAAATTAGCAGAACCTGACGCATGATAGTATGGATGGATCACAGGCCTGCTTGCCTGATTGCATCAAGCAATCAGGCATGCCATCAAGCAAACGGGCATGTGCTCGATTCTGCGCACTTCATGAGCTTGTGGGCTAGTAAGGGAGTTATAAGGACGAAATAATGTGTCCTAGAAACTTAGATCACGGCAGCGCTGCAACATATAAGCTTGGAATTTAAGCAATCGAGATGCGGACGCATGCCCGTTTGTCGGATGGGATCAATTTGGACTTCGAGCCCGACCAGCACACATTGTAGCCTCGTGTGCATTGAACGATGGAGGTGTAGGGGTGAGGTGTAGTCCTAAGCCATGAATCTGAGACCTTTCCGTGACTTTGAGATGCTTCCTTTCTCCCAAGTGTCAGTTATCATTGACTGCATAGAGGAAAGCTCAGCGGTGAGGTCAATCACATCTCCGCAGAGCCCCGTAGAACAATCACGGCGCGAAAAGCCCACATAATTTTGTATCTGAATCAAGTTATAACACTCCCACGCGGTCCGATTTGGTGAAAGCCCGCGTCGAAGCAGCATCAGTAACGTAGTGCGTGGCAAATCTCGCGAGACATCATTGCCAAGGGCATTGGTAGGCCTGACATGCTTAAATACAGCCCATAGAGAAGCCTACAACGAGTAAATACAAATTATCTATGGCCTGAGGCATGCCAAAATGTTGGCTTGGCATGCCCGCAAACGGGCATGCATGCCTGATTGCATCAATTTCACGCCAAACCTGTCAAATGCCCATCAAATGCCCGTTTGCGCGGGCGAATGCCCGTTTGGCATGCCCAAAACGTCGGTCTCGACTCTGATGGTGCCCAGCGGCGACAGTCAAGTGTGAAAAGAACCAAATTCAAGATCCGGGCAAGACCTGCGAAATATCAGGAACTAATCGTGACACAGTACCAATAGTGTCTTGGCAAATGGACGGTAGGCTGAGCATTCGCGTTGCCGGGAGGTACCGAGGGTGGTATGACCCACGGGCGCCTGCTGAATCCTGCCGAAGATCCTACGGGTATCAACGGCAGAGGCTTACAGGAGGTAGGCGGGGTTGCGTACGTGAAATTGACTCGCTGATTTTCCGTCGGGATGATTGCTATTGGAGGACAAGACGAGATGCAAGAGAAGGACCGTCCATCACGGACCTCTGTACAATTTTATCCGCGAATGCGCAGGCGAGGATCCCGTACCGCCCGGCAACAGAGGAACATCGGGGGAACAACTTGTCCCGCTTTAAATTTAGCAAGGAACTCACTGGTCGCTGTGTTGTGATCCGGTGCCGACAAATAATGATGACATGATAGTCTTCAGGGGGCGCACACGACTGGCCCGGATTGTGGAAGCGCAATGGGGGCAAGAAGAGAGCATGACGATAAATTAGCGGGAATACTGTTAGAATTGGGCTAGGGCAATTAATTGATTCATTCACATCTTCACATAGATCAGGATACAGGGCTGCGAAATGTCCGAACTCACTGCCTGCCCTCGAATCCGAAAGCGCGGTGCGTTTCCGCGAATGATGAGTAATTATAAATTTGACGACAAATCAACTACGAACTGCATGGCGCTTGCAGGTCAAGAGAAACTTGGTTTCTGGCACGTGCCGTGTTTAGTTCCGGATAAGCGCCAAGGGCGGAGCATGTCACAATGCATTTTCAAGAGTGATGAGTAATTCGACCTTTGAAACCACCAAATGGGTTTCAACCACCGGTTGGGTTGCGCTTGTGTCGTGGACACACTCACCTCGTGGCACGTGCCCGTGTTTAGTTCCGGACAAGTGCCAAGAGCGGAGTCCGGCCCGGTACCTGAGCCTAGCAAGATCCGATCAGTGGCGATGCACTCCTCAACCTTGAACCAGACCTGACAAGCGGTATCAAACCAGTTGCACCGGATTGACGTCATGGCTTGCGACTGGGTAGGTGACGACGTCAGGATCTGCGCTTTGCTGGTTTGCAATGCAGTTGAACCGGGGAGCGAGCGAGGTAGCTTTTGGGCTTCTGGATCCAGAGGCAACACAGATGCCCGGGTCGCGGAACGTCCCATCAGCGTGAGACCAACCCAAATCGAGGGGCGATCACGCTGCGCAGAGGATGGAAATAGCACTGTACATATTTAGACTGGAAAAGCAGCGAGCGAGCATACACGCATCTCTGCGCACGATTCACACCCGCGATCTCGCATCCCGCAAGTGATTCAGACGAGAAATTGCCGGCAACAACGCGTCCGCACGGATCAACACCGCAGTACACCCGGACACGCACTGACGTTCCCAGGCCTCGAGATCACGAGAACCCCGCACGAGCAGCAACAGACGCCGTGCAGAGGTGCAATGACAGGTTTCGCCGAGCCACTGGGAGCTTTGAAGGAACGAACGCGCTGGGCGGTGGCTCGCCATCAGTGGCGTGAGCTCCGAGTCAGCGGAGCTTATCGAAGGAGGACCGACCAAATCAGCCCTGGCAAGTGCACGCACAGGCAGGGTGATATCGCCGCAGCACTAGGCGCCAAGGAAGCTTGGTGGCGGGTCACGCGCCCTGCCTGGATGCAGGGAGACGGCGGTGGGCTGCGATTGGGAAGGTCTCGCGGGCTGCGCTTGAAGAATGCAACCAGTCGCGATGAGGATCTGCAGACCCTGGCTTCCGGGGAACAGCCGTTGCCTGGACGGTTTTCGAGCCGGCAATGACCGGGGCGATCAATGTCCCGTTTGTCTCGAGAGCTGAGGTTTCTGAGCTTGTGTGTTCTGGCAACGCCTCGGAGAAACCACACCTGCGAAAGCCTAAACCCTCTTGTCATCACAATAATGAATCAACAAGCGCGCACACAAAGCGATGTCTCACCCACTCGATCTGCTTATCACGACAGCCGAGGACGCCGAGCAGCGTGCTTGGATCGGCGTTGACGCGCGAGTTTCGTTCGAGACAAGCGCTTGATCTGGCACGCACGGTGGACCAGCCATTTTTGTCCCACCGCACCAAAATAACCACACAATAGCATGGCACTGCCCGTCAGCTGATCCCCATCGATCAGGGATGCCTGTGCGCGAACACGTTCTTTGTGGGCGTAGCGCACAGGCCCGGAACGATGCGATGCAAGATGGCGAGCCGGCTCGGCGCACAAGCTGTGCCGGATCCGGGGTATCCCCAGCTGGTCGTGTGGGCGAGAAGGCCGGTGCAGGTGCGCGAGAGCACACAGCGCGTGCGGGGAAACATGGCGTTTGTGGACGCCGGGGAGCCGGAAGGAGGAAACTGCCCACGCTGGGATGAGACACGCCTGCGAGACGGACAGCTGATTGTATCACGCTCCACCCTCAGCTGGTGGGAAGAGTCAGAGTCGGGGCTTGGTATACGCCAAAGTTTTGGATTGACGCCGTGCGAGAGGTTGATATCCGGGAGATGCGGTCTCTTGACTGGGGCATGCGTTCAATGCAATAGGACGAGGATGCGCATGCGCGCAGCAGCAGCTGCGTCGCTGCGAAAGGAGTGACGCTACCGTCACAAGCTGTCACAGATGATCCTCCATCGCACGTGTCCCGATAAGGCTAATCAGCGCCCCTCGGCGCGACGAGCGGCTTGATTAGGAAGAAGCAGCAACCGAACCGGCCTCGAGGCGGAGGTTCCGTGGTGCGGCGGGAGCGCGTATCAAACGAGGCGAGCTTACGGGATTAGGAAGACTGCGCAGGCGAGCGCAAGGCGGACGAATTTGTCCCCGGAAGCCAGAATCAGAGAACATGCGCAGGTCACATGCAGCGTGGGCAGCCTTGCGGCTTGTTTACTAGTGCGAAATCCAGAGTCGCACGATGCCCCAAAATCTACGCGGTCTGGTTCTTAAGAGGGTAACTCTGCAGACCGTTTCGAGAGAAGCTGATAGGCGTACGCTTTGCGGTCCGCCTCTGGACGCACCGTTTGCGCGTGCATACAATGCGGCCGCCCCAGAATTAGCTTAGCATTGCTTGCTGGCGACCCCAAGTCGTTCTGGGACTGTTCGAGAGTCGAGACACCGGAGGCTGTACTAAGACGCTTCACGAGAGTCACTTTGGAGTGCTGGGAACCGAGTGCCAGAACACGTTCACCGCCACGCGGCTGCAAAAGGAAGGCGGTGCGGTGTCTATTCTGGATTCCCTAGACGCTGAATGATTCATTTCGACAAACACGACTACGGCTCGGGCGGCTCGCGTGCCGGAGAAAGAGAGAGAGAGGGCCCTTTGACCAGCACGTGTACGAGCTGGTTCGCGCTTGCTGTCAAAGGAACCACCGTGCGATCAGACAAAGGCCAAAGCGAACTCGTGCAGCGATAGAGCTCGAAGCGCAGCAAGCGAGAGGCACAAGGCGGGGGTCGTGGCGAGCCATCTCCCTTTGTGTTTACCCACGGGGATCAAACGACCGCGAAATGAAAGGGATCAATGATGGGATGAATCTTATCTAATCATCCGACGATTATCTACCCCGCGTCCTGTCCACTCCCACATGATAATCACAAGCTTGTTCAGGAACCAATAGGCACCCGGAGAAACCTCGTCGCCTGGCAAAACGGGCCGGATTGGCTGTACAGGACTGGCTGATCATATCATCTGCATCTTCGACCGTGGGCTTAGCTCCGATCCCACTGGATGGACCGGATTAGATTACAGAGAAGGTCGCGGGCCGACTCATCCTGGGCCGGGAGATGGATGGATCGATAATCGCATCGTTGCCTGGGATTCGTTCAAGATAATGGATCATGAACGTTTGGAAGTGTCAGCTGTGCTGGGAATTCGGAATCAAGTTCCCGGCATGGAAGGAAGAAAGGGAAGGAGGCGCCGAGAGCGCCATCCTGCATGGAACTTCCTCCATGGTTCATCCGAAAATCTGACCTTCCCGTGGGGGTGGATCTTGCATCTCCCGGCTCGTCCGCTGGATTTGAAAAGAAAAAACATCCCGTTTTTCTCCGTTCGCCCCAAAGAAGCGCTGACAGACCGCGGATGACTAACGCGCGAGGGAGAACTGCGGAGGTCCCGGTGTTTCAGACTTGACCCGAGCGAGATCATCCGATGGCGGGAGAGATGACGCAGCCTTACCGACGGATTACTGAGCCCGCACTAGGATGATGATTGAGACGTGCTGAGTGAGACTAGTCTGCAGACGGAAACTCATCTGCAGACAGACTCTCTGCCCGCGGGCGAGACAGCACAGAAACGGCGCGGAAAGCTAGTTTTCCAGCGCGCTTGGTCTTCTGGGCGTGTGTGGCTGAGCCATGAGGAGGGGGACAACACACACTGCGCCTTTGCGATAACCGCGGGCACACAATCTACACGAGCCGCTGTCGAAGTTCCGAGACTGACTCAGAGGGCCAACCGAGCCAGCTCACATTCCAAATCGGGTCTTGCCGCATTGGGCCGTCTACCGCTTGGCCTATATAAGAACGTTGACAATCGGCTCTCGAATCACCCCGACTCACCCCGCAGTCACCCTTGAGCTGAGCCATCTGTACTCGCCCACAATGTCGTCTCCGACGCGCCGACAGCTATCCTACGACTTCCCATCCTCCGCGTCTTCTTCATCCTCCTCAACCCACTCTGCCTCCTCGCGCCGAACTCGCCCACGCTCGCCAGTGCGGCCTCGATGGGAAACAGCCTCGCCTGTGCGGTATCTGGAGGAGGAGGATGAGGAGATGGATTACGATGCGTATGGCTACCCCCGCATCCCCTCAAACCCACCCGAGCCCTACACCACCCTGCCCCGCACGGGCAACCAGTGGGTCCGCCCACCATCACCCACAACTCCCTCCTACTACACTGGCTTCTCGCCCTATCCTCCTGCGTACCAATCTTGGATGCCTGGAAGCGCCGACTCCGACACGAGTGCCCTCTCCGCCGCTGCCTCCGAGAAAGAGCATACGCACCACCCCCTGTCTCCGTTCTGCCACGCGCCAAATGCGAAGATTCGCAAGTCTGCCCGGCGACGCAGTCTCGACGAGCCGAAACCTGTCCGCGAAGAGCTCGCGCCTGCCCGCTCGTCCTTTGACTCGCCCAGACCTGCCTACCTGTATCCGACATACCAGCCGCGAGTCGACGAGGAGGAAGACGACGTTACGGGGGACGAGGAACCGACTGTGGTCGCGGACAAGGAGAACGTTTCCCCCTCGAGCCACTCTCCGTCCTCTCTGCGCCGCCACTGGGCAGCGCTCAGCTTGCGGGTGCGATTCGGCGTCTTTCGCGCGAAGCGGAGAATGCGGGACCGAGTGCTGAGCTTGTGAGCTCGCTTCTTTCGCGCCGTACCACCTAGCCGGCCATCCACGCATATATCGCTCGCATTGCACTCTCTGTTCGCCGTCTCACGCATTCCATCTGCTATGTATACCACACATCCATTTGCATTCGCATTCGCATTCGCACCCATCTTGTTATCGTACCCCCGCGGAACCCCTTCTTGTATGCACTCCTCCATGTAGCCTCCTCTCTTTATGACGCCTGTCCACTTTTGGACGCGTCGCATTGTACGCTGTCCGCACGACATTCACCACATATGTACTACTTCCAGCCGCTGCATCACACATTGTACACTTTACCCATAGCCATAACCAACCAATGTAGACTTGCGGGCTCGATGCCTGATGCAATCCAATCAAATACTGCACATTCAATTTGGGGTCGTCCGACGGGATCGAATAAGCAGCGAGTGGCGGTGGAGTCGCTGCCGCTCCATGGTAGAGTATACGTATGCTCGCTCCTCCGGAGCGCGTGTGAGTGGAGGTCGGGCTCCCGCTGTCAGCCATCATCCGATTCGCGGCGACGCAGAGAAAAAAAAAGTATACGAGGTCGTATGACGTCACGCGTCCGATCCGCTCTCCCCGACCTGAATCCACTCCCATTTTTTTTGGCTATTCTATGTATTCGTGTCAAACCAAACCCGATCGCGAGCACACGACGTCCGGTCCGGGCATGGAAGGTAAACCAGAGAAAAACAAACGAGCGCATTACTTGAGCGCGGCCCGCTGAGGCTTGTTAGGGGTTGGGTGTAAGTTGGGGCTGCGCGGACGATCCGCGGCGGAGTCCTCGCTGGATTCTTAGGAGGGAGAAGAGAAGGAGGAGCTCGGGTGCACACAATACATTACAGTACTAGTGCATGGTGCGCTCGCGTCGGTCAGGGGCTTGTGCGAACTCTGCATGCGCGCCGATTCGGAACCCCATCGAGCTCGAATGCATCGGCCTTCCATGTGACAAGTGGGATGCTAAGCTTTAGAATTCACGGAAGGGCTGCTGAAAATCAGGAGCGGATAGAATGAATTGAGGACCCCAGTTTCTGACGCGTCTTCAAGTCAGCTCTTCCAAGTGATCGTTGACAGTCCATCCAATTCGTGGTGCCCGGCCAGAATTGCTGATTCCATGTCGCCATCTTCATTCGCCCGGAAACTAATGCCGAGGTGGTACGTAGGTAAGTAGATACATGGATTGAATGAACGAGAATCCTCGGGTGTCGAACAAGCTCGGAGCGGACAGGCAGACGCATCTTGTCTCGGTCGCGAAAAGCGCAAGCTGCTACCCTCATCTCACTATGTACATCGACACATGAAGGCTCAGCGGCTCGATGTCCATTGCGGCGCTTGGCGCGACGCTCTGACGCGCTTTCTGACCCGCAGTTGGCCTATGATGATGAAAGGAGACAACTAGGCTACGTCACTCACTGCACGACGACTGCGGCTGATTCGTCTCACGCCGCAGCAGCGCGGGGCAGGTGCTGATGCTGTGCCACCGTACGACACCGGCGCGGCGAGCAGATGACCTGCCGCACGGCCCTGGGATGGATGTATGCGCGGAGACACAGCAGAGTGAAGACCTCCGCTGTTTCCCAATCGGGGTGATTAGGCCACACGGACAGATTTGCCCACCACACGGGCGCAGAAGCCGGGGTTTATGTATCTATCAGGAAGGATGTCGGGACGCGGTCACACAGGCTCGGGTCAGGATCGGTTCGCGGGTGGGTCGCCGATAACATCGGAGCACGATCAAGGCGGGAGTGAATCAACAAAGACCGTGTCATTTGGCAGCGGGAGACATGAGAGAGTAGAATAGGGTGAGGTCAGCGCATGAACGTGTTGCTACAGACAGAAGGCAGACCGACGTAAAAAGCCAAGGGGGATGGACGCGCAAGCACTCAGCAAGGCTGACCTTGTGACCATTGCCCAGAATCAATGCCACAAAACACGCGTCCGAATATCGCCGCCAAGATCATACGAGTAGAGCTTGCATCAGCCCGAGGAAAGATGTCCGTCATGAGGTCGCAGCGCCAGCGCGTAAATACACACTACGCACCAGAAGACGACGCCCTGTCAGCCGCAAGGCGGTGCCTCGAGCCAGCTCATCCGTGATCGGCGCGGGGACGACGCTGATACCAAGAACGCGAGTGACTCGGTATTGACATGTACTTCGTGCGGAGCGGGTACATCAGTCGGAGGAAAGGAGTGTCCGCTGCTGCTGGAGTTTGTGCACGTGATTTGATAAGATCAGTCCAGCCTAAAAACTTGCAGTGTGGACAATTTCATATGCTACTGTTCGAAAGAAAGACTCGGGTGCTTCAAGAGCGAGCCGCAGGGCGAAGAGAGAAAGGCGGAGCTGTAAGTGGGATAGACTTGTACACATTCGCGGGTATCAGTAATAAAGCAGGGGTATGAGATTCTTGACTGAGGACTGAGTGCGCACAACCTAACAGATCATGCTACGCTTCAAGGAAATCGAAGAGTCAGTCGAGAGAGCCAACCAGCCTGTTTGAGTATGTTCTGGGGTAGTTGCTTGATTTGAGAGCCTCCACGAACTGGGTACTGGAAGGCGTGCCATAGAGGTCGCACATCACTGTCTCATGAAGTGGCATACACTAATACAGAGACCTGCTCGTGAGCTTCGGGTTGTCGGGACTCCAAGACGGAACCTTATATTGCCCATGGCATCGGAGAGATACTGCCATCGATAACATGCACATAAGGACCTTCGCCCGCTCAACCAGCAATTATGCTCATCACAGACAAAAATTATGTTTTATCTGCGCAGTCAACCTCTTGTTCACGGGTAAATTTAAGTTTTCAATATTTGCTGGGCTTCTCGCTTCCAAGGTTCGACTTTGCACTAAGTCAATAAATCACGACCAAGAGCAAATCCCGAACTTCGTCGCATGCGCGCAGGTCCCGCGATTGCGATGGCACCGCCACCCAGCGCAGGTCATTCGATCAGAGACCGGGCCGGATTCACCCCGGTTGGCCCGGCCTCAATAAGCACGTGGATGGAACTCACCGCGTCGTTAGACCCACCAATCGGAAGATCGGAGACAGAGACAAAAGAACTGAGCCGGGAATCGCGAAGTCCGACTGACTAGTGCACATTGCGGACCGATGCATGTTATGGAAGCTACCGTGTGCGGGTTTCCCATATCGAATGGCGATAGGTCGGGTTGAAGGGATCATCGAGGCAGTAAGGGTAACTAGATTGATGTCCGGAGTCAAAGGGTGAGATGCAGAGGCATGCATAATGTAAGATAAGATACGAGAGGGAAGGATCATGCGCCTGCAAGCATGTGCTGGAAGGGAGCGAGAGCCAAGGGTCGTGTTAGAAGACCCTGCGGTCTGGACCGTAAAAATTCGGGGTTAGGCTTTGTTGGGAGAGAAAAGCCTGACTTTCGAAGAGCGTGGAGGGGAGTCGACGTCCATCTCATGGTCAGGCTTCGACGCTGGTGGCGACTGAGGTAGCGAACGGGTATGGGTTACGGTTCCGGAAGGCAGTGGTGTGCCAAGGCGAAAAAGTAACACAACTGCTCGATCCTCCTCAAGCCATCTGAAGGTGAAGAAGATCCCGAGGCATGCGTAGTTGCGGATGTAAGAAAGGTGATACGTGCACACGTCGGCTCTCCTCGTTGTCAGCTTCCCGTTGCCTGGCACCACCCAACCCCACATTCCCATCCCTACGCGCGAAGATCTCGTCCCCACGCACGCTCAGTTGCCAATCCAGCCGCTTCATGAACTCCCACTCGATGCCAGTGGACGTTCTTCAGCATGTAGTATCTGCTGGTGAAGATCACTGTGCCGAGAAGCACGCGCTCCAGGGTCTATTTTCAGCGGACGCCGTGGATCGAGGCAACGAGCAAAGGGGTGGATGGGAATGCGTCACTGCGAGTCTGCGACCACTCGACGAGGGCTGTGTATTTGCACGTGTGGAGTGCGGGTGCTCGTGCGCGGCCACGTGGTCCATCACAGATGAGCGTAAGGTAAGGTATGCCGCATTAGGATCCAACACCCTTACTAAGCTGATGTGACTGTCACGGTAACGGTAACGGTCACACATTCAAATCTCGCTGGCCGCAAGTTTTTTTCGAGTACATACTACATTAGCAAGAAGATCAGGATTTAGATACATTAGTTTTGAGTGTTTGGAATTGCCTCTTTGGCTTGCCTCAGCATGTCCGGAGGAAGAGTTCGATGCCCATGATACAGTAAGTGGACAAAATGATTGACTGATCAGTTCTCTTTGATTAAAAATGGGCTTTTGCCTTAGAGCTCATATCATCCTAGGGTCTCTAAGAACAAAATGTAGCCTTGGGCCTGTAGAATAGTCCACTGAGCCCCTGA
>CAVNYO010000417.1:0-163398 GCA_963692855.1 Mycena citricolor | reverse complement strand
GCCAGCGAGAAACTCAGCAAAACGAGACACCTTGGACGCCTGGCACCACTTTCGCCGTCACTGATCGATCGGATCCGTGACCTCGGCCATATCCCCGCACTCGATGCCAACCCCTGAGTCCAACCCGTTGTCCCCCGCACTCTCGTCCGCCGGGGTGCACTGGAACAGCGGTGCAGCGAGGTCAGACAAGCCGATATGATCGACGCGTCCCGTGTTCGGATTGGCGAGCCCCTGGGCGAGGACAGGGAAGCTGGCATATGGCGTGTAGAGCGCTTGGAAGACGACCGAGCGCAGAGCGAGTAGTCGACCAGACCGTACCCAGCCGTGTGACCGCAGGGACGGGCTTGGCTCGGACCGCGTTCGTCAGCTTCTCTAGGCGGGCACTGATGGTCTCGGGTGTGGACTTGTAAAAGGCGCAGACTTCGGGACCGGCTGAGACGCAGCTCGTGAAGAAAAACTGCAGGGCTTGTCCGTGTCTGTTGCGGCGATAGTGAGGTTGGCTGGACAGGGTGTGAGTCGGGGAGGCAAACATGAAGTCGATGGCTACCATGATACCACGCTTCAGCATCGACAACACCGTCAATGATCATGCGATTGATCTTGTTCTGTGTCAGTGGTGAGCATCGTCAGATGGAGGAATATCGAGAAACCTTACAGGAAACATAGCAGCAAAGGTGCACCGAGAACCGTCCCGTACCTGGTAAGCGTTGTCAAATAGGGTAATAACATAGAAACTCCGACTCACGAGCCCGTAGTACTCGCTTCTCGTATCCCGCTTTCTGCGAGATGTACAGCATGTCCCTCGCCACGTTGTCCGTCGTGATGTACTTGAAGATCCCCGTCGTGTCGCGCTGGCCCGCAAGCTGCCCGAAAATTTGCGCCGCTCCCCACTTGCTTTTGACAGCCTCGGAGGACGAATTAAGCGATGGTGGGAACGACCCAGCATTCCACTGCGCGCGCCTCCGATGCGCTGAAAAAAGTCGCAGAGGGAGTCGAGAATCCAACCCTGAGCAGTTTCAGTCGCAAAGCTCGATGAAGGATGTGCCCAAAAAGGCACGCACCGCGAGGATCGAATCCATAGAAATCATACTCTCCCCCAATCAGAGCGCGGAAACTAGGTCCGCGACGGTCCGCACCGCGTCCACACCACCGCTTCCTGGTCCGCCTGGGTTGAACAAGATTGGGCCGCGGTAGTCTTTCGAAGACGTGTCAACGGTCGCCGGAAGTCGCAGAATGGCGATCCCCGCGTGCCGGCGCCAGGGTTCGAGTGGTCGAACGGAACTTGCAGGCGGGTGCACTGGAAGATGGAGCCGTAGCAGTCGACCCAGGTGAGATTCGGGGTAGCTTGAAGCTTCGAGAGGACGTCAGTGAGACTCGCTGGACCTCTGCGACAACACGAACTGCGCTCCAGTCGAAAGTGGTAGAGTTGTCGCTTTGCGCGCAAATCGCAGGCAGGAAAGCCGCTGCGAGGGACAGACAAAAGGTAAGCAGAGGAAGGCCATTCGGTTTATGGGTCTTCTGCTGAGGATTCGCTGTCTTTATATGTGAATGGCACCCCCAAACCGATCTGGGCTTACTCATTTGGTGGCGCAAGATCGTCTGTATGCGCAGGCAGTCAAGCTTTTGAGACATGGGTCGGAGATGATCAAATAACTTGGCTCTTCTTTGCAGCCTGATCATGAGCCTGGCTGAGTTGACACCGTGTCTTCAAAACTCTGCGGTGATTTTCAAGCCTGGATAGAAATGAGCCCACAAGGGCTCCTCCCAGGCAACAGACGTGAAGAAACCAAAGGTTGATGAGCCGCGCTTAACGATGTCTTGGGCATCTACCCGGACTCCTGAAGCGTCTCTGATCCATACAGCCGTGAGTGACGGCACTGACGGCGCAGTTCCGCAGCCCCGTCCGTCCGAATGCCATCGGCGCAGGCGGAGGAATTTGTCCCCGGTGATCGATGTGTTTGCAGTGGGATTCGGCTACGGGAGATGTATCCGCGAAGAAGTAGGCAGGCGTGGAGAATGAGGTAAGTACCAGGGATGATTAAGCACGTGGGTAAACATATTCACGTGACTGATTTGACAGATCTCCCAGGTCTGGAAACATTATTGGTGGTGGTTCCGTCCCTCATATTGAAAGACTGAGGTTGGGACATCGAGTCTTTCCCTCGAGCGAACCTCGTCAGCTAAATTTTCTCCCCGTGTTTTGGTTGCGCGGGCTCGACAGGTATTATGGATCCGTGCTGTACAGCGATATGCGATGAGATGAGTATCAGCATTTACCTTCACATGCCCTTCCTCTCATCCATCACCATCTTTGTGCAGTTTTTAGCTTGATATTCAGGCACTTCCGACCATGAGAATTCCTCTCTCGGCTCAGGTACCGGCATGGGCCCAGCTTCGCCGTCCAATCGCCGACCGTCTGTCAACAAAACTTGAAACACTTGGGCCGAATCTTCTCTTGACGGCCTTCCCCTTCCCCTTCTCCTCCTTTGCAGTCCACTCGCTGAACAGATGACGATTGATCTCTCGCACACCGTGAACCCCGACCAGGCCACTTCCCTCGGGTTTGGACTCGAGGGGATCTTCTACGGTGAGCCAAGTCCCATGGCTTACGACCAGACTAGAACGGTTCTCAGGGATTCATATCGTGTTCTTCAGCGCTGCTGTAGTCCTCTTTGTGTCCCGTCAGACGCTCAAGCAGCCTACCGCACGTCCGATCCTCGTCGCAACGCTGCTCCTTTTTGCGTTGTGCACGCTGCACTTCGCGCTGAACTTTCAGAACGTCTATGTCTCGACGGTGAGCACGTCGTGGGATTCTCGTGCAGGCTGACTAGACAGTGCTCGCAGATGGTCAAAGTACGCCCGCATATATCGGCTGAGACGCCACGGCTAGTGGGTTAGTCTCATAGCCTATCTTCTTCGCACCAGACGAGCTTTCAATTGCTTTTTAGCGGCGGATACTTCGTTCATTCTGGCTGATTTCATTGGGCAATTGGTTTTGGTCAGTCTGACGAGAAGCATACATCTGACAGCCTGACACCGTCCAAGATCTACCGTTGCTACCTCATCTGGGCTTGTAATGGCCTGATCATCTTGCTGCCGACCCTTTTGCCCTGGCTTCCGTCTGTTAGTCTTTCAATTCAGCCGTCCGCATCTTTCATCCACTGAACTCGCTTACCCAGCATGCGGAATGGCCGTCACCGGAATCGTCCAGCGAATCAGCCCGACAGCGAACAAGTTCCCGCATCCCTCGTGCCCATGGGCGACGCCACCTTCTCGCTCTCGATCATCTGTAACTTCATCACCACCGGGCTCATCGTCGCACGCCTCTGGTGGGTGTCCCGCCGCACGGAGGGTGACACGAGTCGGAATCTGTCGCCGTCCCAGCGCGCCACCGCGATCTTCGTCGAGTCGGGACTGCTGTTCTTCGTGACGCAGTTTGTGTTCATCGTCCTCTTCGCGATTGCGCATCCGGCACAGCGATCGTCGAGCCCATCGCCATTCAAATCTACGTGCGTATACTTTTGCGAACCCAACTCTTGGAGGATCGACTGGCTGATGTTGCTTTCTGGACACAGGCTATCTCGCCCCTGCTCATTCTGATCCGCATTGCGTTGGGAAAATCTTATGAGAACGCGGCTTTGGATTCGCAACAGCCGCAAGCCCTGATGCTACATCTGGCTCGAAAGCTCCGTTTTCGTATCAGCTTGGCCCGTATTCATCGGATCCGTCCGTGTGATGTAGTTGTATTTGCGTTAGCACTAATGAAAACAGTCATATGTTATTGGAATATTTCTATTATTTAATCCGAGGGCTGATCTTAGTGTGCGCGGAGCCTGTAGGACAGGTCAGCTACTGTAGATCAAAATCATCCTCGTGTGGTGCAGCGCAGACAGCTATTCACAGTGGGCGTATGAGCCTCGACGTATTCATTCCGCGAATCGTTCATTAGCACGTTCACGCATGTGCAACAAGTTCTTGCACTGAGAGACGGCATGTTGACGGATCAGATGGAAAATCGGCACGTCCGCAGAGAAGGTGATGGCAGATGATCGCATCAACCGCCACTCTCGCATTTCTCTCCTCGTCCCATCGCGATGCCCTTGCAGCTCGTGCACCAGCAAGTCTCTATTCGATCTTCTCCCTGTTCTCGATTCTTTCCCGGGAAACGGGAACAGCCGGAAACAAACTCGGGGCCCTTACCACATGGTGGGCGCGGCAGACGCATTTGTTGTCAGGGCAGGATTCGGTGCGTTGCCGTCCCCCATGTTGGGCGTGGGTGGACTTCAGTTTACTGCAGACGTTTTTTCATCCAGCTGCTTTGACTATTATGCTCGTACTTATTCTACAGTTACACGGATACGCAGTACATCGTCCAATTCACCCCGTTCTCTCCTCCCTCACTCGCTAGTTTTCCACTGACATCGTTCGCACGCCTCGCCTCGCCTCGCAACTACGCTTCCTTGTGCACCCAGACGTTATTCGCTATCTCTTCCCCGTGCCCCGACCCGGATGAGGCACGCGTGCAAAGATGCAACACCGACACAACGCGTTGCTGCACGCGTCCACGCCCGTCAGCTTGCGACCATCCAACGACAACACAGACGTACCCATAATCCCTGTCGCAGCGGCACAGATTCCTGGCCCGACTCGACGCGCAAGCGGATGCAGATCGCGCCGGTGCCGGCGTGTTGGCTGTCTGCGTCGTCAGGCTCGCTCGCCACGCTGAGTCTGTGTCGTGGTAGGAGCTGCGCGCGTACAGATCTTGGGACTGGGACGCGCGTGTATCAGCCATTCGGATCCTAGAACGAAGCAGCAGACACTCGCCTCGATATGGGAGATGGGCGAATGGATCTCGTCGCGCGTCGTGCGCGAGTAGTCCGTCTTGGCGAACGAGTTGCGGATCCGTGTCTTTGGGAGGGGCTGGTCCCTCTCTTCGGAGATGCCTGCGCTGCGAGAGGGCGAAAGGCGTCCGAGCTTGCGAGCGGAGCGCCTCGTCTTGAACGAGGACAAGTCAGGCATGGGCGCAGTACAAAAAGCGAGGGGAAGGGCTGCAACGACGCGTATTGTTTCGTGGGTTACGAGACTTTCGGTTTGTTAATTCGATGCGGCTTTTACGTCGATGTTCATCGGAGCCGCTGACAATCGAATCAGACGCGGTGTGGGATAGATCGAGTGTTCTCCGTCTGACGAGTGGAGATCGGTGGCTCGTGTGATTTCTTCTTTTCCTCTTCGGAAGTCTTGCGTCTATAACTGGCACTCAGGGGTCGAGTCAGACGCGCGAGCAGTCGAAGCAGCCATTGGCGACAACGTGGTGTTCGATCGAACCGTGGGTGTGAGAATAATCATGCTGCGGGCATTCATGACTCAACTCCGTATTCCAACATCAGCAATCGAGTTACTTGTCTTAGTTTTCCGGTTTCGACTCATAGGCAACGAATGAAACTTCTCTTGTCGAAGCACTGAGCAGCTCAAGAACATGAAAACGCAGCCGTGGATGATACCCGCGCCCCAGCAAAAGAAGCTCAAACTTTATTCGACTTGTTCACGAATCAATCGCATAAAGGAGATAGGCTCGTATCGAATGGCGCTTCCCGGGTGGACCCCTGCTCTAATTTGCTTGTTTGAAAACGTCGGGTCTCCATCATTCGGAGCAGGCCGAAGGCCAGCCTCAACACGTTGGCTACTGGAGCAACAGCGGAGAATGTTATACTTCGTTTGCTCCGCAGCGATATGTTGGAGTTGCTTAGCTCAAGATCGTCCTAGCACCGGCAGTTCCCTTGTGAATGGTCATCCAGGTGACGAGAGTCCCCATGTGATCCAGCGTCGGACATTCGGGCCGATCAGCGGAGACGTCGGTGAGCATCCATAGGCATTCACCCAAATACCGCTGGGATTCCCGCATCACTCATTCGGATCGTGTAAGCAGTGGGTCTAGAATGAACGGTTTGGGTGTCTGAGGGCGAAATACGATGTCGAGGGCTTGTAAGGACTTCTTGTGAGGACTTCAGAGACGAAGGGGGACGTCCAAACCTACCTCAAGACAAATCAGAGTGAACGACGTGGTTCAATATATCATGCAGAAGAAAGATCCGATTTGCTTTGAGTCCCATGCATACAGGATTAATGAGGGATAACCACGCGGGAACACCCAAAGCCGGACAAAACTGAGTGAGAGGGAGTCCAGCCGTCAGTGGAGACCCGGGAAGATCGTCGGGATATATAGTATCCTGAAGCCAGTCGCCAGCCAGTTATCGCGGCCGGGGGATCAACGTTTCCCGTCGATCCAGTGGGTGTCGGAGACGCAGAGGAAGGGTTACTTGAAGCAGCTGCACCCGCAGTCCACATCCTAACATCCACGTCTATTCGCATGAGCATTCTGATTCGTGTATCGTTGTACTGCGCATAGAAATTAGGACGAGCGCGTCAATATTATGTATCGGTGGTGGTAGAGCACAGGGGCCAGGTTTGCAGATGTCCTTGGACGCTGCGTCATTTTGTGGACGACAGAAACAGTGGCAAAGCGAGAATGAGGGTGAAGCTCAGATGTACGAGTGTTTGCCGCCCGTGGCACTGGACGCACAAAACAGCTGACCCTGGTCTCTGGGCGAATGGATCATCAGGGTCTCCTCCCAAAAAGGCAATAAGCCTGAATTGGAGGGCGGTGAACAGCCGCCTTGGCCGACGTTGCTATTTGCAAACCAGAGCGCAGGCAATCCAGAAGAAAAGAATGGATCGCTATAACACAGTGGTATCTTGTTCCGATAGATTTTGATGATATAAGTACAGCTCAAACCTCCACCACAGACGGGATCTCCTTCGACTGCTCCTCGTACGCACCCATTTCGTAATCCGCCGTGCTCCCATCCATCTTGGATGCGCTGCCCCCCATCCTCGCGCCGGAGAAATGGAGACTCGTCGAGTGTGTGTTTGTATGCGAGTGCGTGGCACGGCCGTGGTCCGTCGTCTCGAAGGTGGACTGCTCGTACGACATGCCCATGCCGACGCGCACCAAGATGAGCAGAGGTGATATCGCCTGCGTGTCATTCAGTATGAAAGCCCACTGCGAAGCCAGGACGGACGCACGTAAACCTGACACGCGATGGGCTCGATGATCGCCTGCGCGGGATGCGCCAGTGCGAACAGCACGATGAACACAAACTGCGTGAGGAAGAAGAGCAGACCCGACTCGATGATGATGCCGATGGCCTTCTGAGCGAGCGACTGCGCCTTGCCGTTAATCAGCGCAGCATCCATCCCCCGCGAGAGGATCCACAGCCGGCCGACGATGAGGCCCGTGGTGATGAAGTTGCAGATGATCGAGAGCGAGAAAGTCGCGTCGCCCATGGGGATGAGCGCCACTGGGACCTGGTTGCTCGTCGGGCTGGTTTGTTGTACGATCCCGGTCACCGCCATGCCGCATGCTAGGCGTGATCAGGGTCGTCAAGGCAGCGGAAGTAGGTTCAGGCAGAACTCACATACGGACCCCAGCGCAAGCAGGATAGGCAGAATGACGGCCCAAACGTTGCGGCCCCAGACCAGATAGCAGCGGTAAATCTGCAGCAAGACGTCGGACGGCGACCCTCACAATCCTATGACGTACGCACTAGCACGAGCTGTCCGAAGAAATCGGCGAGGAGGAACGACGTGTCCGCCGCTGTATCGACCGTCAGACTACCTCAGACTCGCGCAGACGTCGATCACGTACCAAGAAGCAAAGGCGTCTCGCCGGCAATGTGCGGTCGGACATGGACCATCTGTGCGCTCGGATTAGAACCAGGCCCCCGCTCCATCCGAAATCCTTATCGCACCAAGGAGACATACACGTTGTTAAAGTTGAGGGCGAAATGCAGTGTGCAGAGGCAGAAGAGGATGAGGGTCGCCGCAAGGATGGGCGCGACGGAGCTGTTCTTGAGAGACTTGCGGCGAACGAAGAGGACCAGCGCGGTGCCCAGGAGCAAGAGGTGGACACCTGCCCCACACACCCATCCGTCCTCAGCGACAACAACGGAGAATTGTGCCAGACCTACGCACCGTAAAATATCCCCTCCAGCCCAAAGCCCAGGAACGTCGACTGGTCAGCGTTGACCGTATGACTCAGATCGATCGCCATAGTGAATCGGATTCCGGGTGGAGACGCTTCGGACGTTCACAGCGAAAAACGGGCGAGCTGGGCGGGCAGAAGAAAGGCGAGAGTTGGTGTGTGTGTCAGGCGGTCTTATGCCCCAGAGAAGCTCCGGTTGCACTAGTCACCACACGTCCGGTGACGGATTCTTTGATTCGAGCACCAGGGCAGGATGGGCCCGACCAAGGGCCGATATCTAAGAAGCAGCGATGATTGTCACTTCCCGGCTGGATTCCGTGCGCTCTACGACCGTTGAGAGTTGGTGCGGGTGCAAACTGACTCTACGTACATAGATAACTGAGTAGCTGGCCCCCAGCAATCTGTCTTCAGTAAAGATATGAGGTCCACAGCAAGTTCCCCGCTTGATAGGAAGCAGAAGAAGGGTGTTCTGACGTATAATTTGACGTGATGGGGAGACTGGCGGCGATTGTGACGGTCACGTTGGTATCTCTTCTTCTCCGTTGAGCGTGCGAAATCAATAATGGCGAAAGCATTACAGCAACGCTGGCCCAGTCCACGACATGGAATCTAGTAATCGCATGCAAGGAGTTGTTGGACGTGTTCCAAGATCAGATCAACCGGGAAGCCCGCACGATTGAGGCTTATTTCAGGCGCAGATATACCCGCACGGTCTCCGCTTCACGGGTCACTACGCTGAACAGGTCTTGGCACGGGAGAGCCAAAACGAGGCAATGAGAGACGAGCTACTAGAGCCGCTCATTCCCCCTCTGCTGTGCCTCCTTTCCACGTGTCTGACCCATACCGTGCTCCATATCCGCCGAGTGTCATGTTTCGAGAATCATACCATACGCCAGGCCCAACCTATGGAACGATGTCCACGTCACTTGTAGAACTGGATTGGGGCCGGCTTACCACGCAGCTCGCTCAGAACGTCGCGAATGGCATCCCCCAGGCTGGATTACCAGCCATGTGCCCACTGTCATTACAGCACACGAGTGCCGACCAGTCCGACCCCGTCTTTGTGCCCCTCGTCTAGCCAAGTCTGGGTCCAATCCGCTGTGTCCCTGCCATCTATCACGCTCTCCGCTGTACCCGTAAGCACAGGCTCTCCAACCCATTCAGGAGCGATCGAGAAGTTAGTGCTGGCGCGTCGCCGGCACACATGTATGCGCTTTATTGCACTCATGCGCCCCACCATGTGGGACTAGGCGCAGCCTCTCGCACTGGGTTGCCCTCGAGGCACGGGCAACACTCATCTCTGATCACCACGGGGAGGTATTAGTGACCAACTCATTCTGATGAGAGGACAACTCTCATTTGTTGCTTGCTGCTGCGCGCATCATTTACTTCGCCTTACTATCTTGATCACCCAGGTCTATTCGTAGGAAGAACTGTTGGCTCGATCCAAACAGGTCCCTGCATTCAACAAGTCGTTGTCAAGCGTTGGAGAAGTCTGTAACATCGTATTCCCCGTCAATGCAGATATCCATGATGAATCAATCATTCAGAACCAATCCTAAGAACAGAGGTCGTACAAATACAGTAGAAGTAAACGTCCGGGAACACGGCGCTGGATCTAGACGTCTTCATGGAACCGACTCTCCACGGGGGGCGCAGCGGCAGCGTCATCGACTGGCGGCTCCGGCACAGCGGTTGGCTCCTCGGCTGCGTGCGGGGGCCGGCCTTCCGGTGCCTTTTCCTGCTGCCGCTTGCTCGGTCGGCGGGAGACATTGGCACCGCCATCCGCAGCGGATGGATTGCGCGAATGACCCTTCTTGTCGACCTGTAAGATCATCATTCGGCTTGTGTCCGGCGAAAGGAAGACAACGAGGCTTACCGGGTACCCATTTGCGCCCATCTCCAACGCATGCGGTCCGTTAGAGTAACTCGGCGGACCCATCTCTTCGTGCACGTCGACATACTCCAACTCGTCGTCGTCGTCTTCCTCGTCGATGCTGCTTCCTTCCTCAGAATCTTCCTCATCGCTGATGTACCCAGCCGACCGCACAGCAGCCGCAACCGGCCCGCTCCGCTCCATCTGCTCGCTCGCGACGAGGTACCGCGCACAGAGCATTCGGATGTCGTTCCACCATTCCATCATATCCTCGCGGCTTCTCGAACGGAAACTCCATGCATGGTCGCCGCCCGACAGCCGAGTGATACTCAGCGACCGGCGCACGCTCCCGCTCTTCGTCGTCCCGCTGCCGTCCTTCCTGCCCTCGATATGGAACTTGTGCGATTTGGCGCTGGCGTTGCTCGGCGGCCCGAGCGTGCACATGGGCAGGAACAGGCTGAACACCGGCTCGCGCGCGACAAGCGGGTCTGCGCTGGCGTATTCATGTAGGAATCCGGCAGGCGTAAGCACGAAATAGTGCTCGCGGTACGTTCTGGTGAAACGCTTCTTGCGCTCGAGCATTCCGGTGTGCACGGCTTGCACGCTCGTGTCCTCCTTGCTTGGGTAGTTGATCGTGAGCGGGTTCCGCAGCGGAGTGTCCGGGTCGAGAAGGTGGTCCGAGCGGCCGCTGAATGCGAGCCATTCACGGTCTGGGGCGAGGGATGACATGTGGGTGGTGAGCTCTGTGTGGATGGTGGAGACGGTCTGGCTCATGCGGGCCTGCCACTCATCGTATGTCTGCCATGCTGATTGGATCGCCCTCACGATGCCTTCTTCGAAGTGCGCGCTATTTTGCTGCATAATGATGATCGACTTCTGCAGGAGATTCTCTTCATGGACTTGTTTCGTGAGTTGACGTTGGACGGCAGTGTTGATGACGTATCTAGAAGTAGGTGGTCATTCGATAGCGTGCGCCCTCGAGAATCTCTACTCACGGGTCGGTTCGGTTGGTAACAGACATGGGGGTGTTCTTGAACGAAGAGATTCCAGAGGAAAGCTCTGAGATGAGACGCTCAGACAGCTCGCGTTCCTTAGCGACGTTGGTAGCTAATTTGCCCGTATCGTTCTGAACGTTCTGCAGCCAATCAAGTGAGCGAGAGAGAGAGAAGGATGAAAAAGCCCCAACGCACCTTGATATGCGCCTTGATCTCCGTCCGCAGCTTCTGCAAGTGCTGCACGATCGAACTGTCGATTGTACGACCGAGGTTCGCGTGCTGGTCTGCAACTGCGCGCGTCTTGTCTCGGATGTCATAGTAGATGTCCTGGCAAGTCCACATCAGCTTCAGGCTCTCGCTGTACCGCAGCCGCAGATACACACCTGCAGTCCGCCCTCGCCCAAGAACTGGTTCCCCGCCCTGAACGGGACCTGGATCACAGCCCCGAGCTTGGTCAACTCCTTCGCACTGGCGTTGTGCACATCCGCGACGCCCTCGAAGTAGGCTATGAGCTGCTTGACGATGGCCTTCCACGCGACGAAGCGCTCAATGAGGATATCGGACGGACGCAGGTCGTGCGGGGCCGTGTTCTTCTTGATGAGCGACTGGTTGCGCGAGAGGGTCGAGCCCTGTTTGCTAGCGCGGGAGATGGAGGTGGCGCGAGAGATGGATATCGTTTCGTGGTTGTTCATGGTTTTGGTGTGGGGAGTGGTAGAGGGAAAGAAGGTGATGCAGGGGACCCGCAAGCTTTTAATTGACTGACGCTGCGTGTGGGGTCCAAGGGGCGGATACTGACGTCACAGTGAAGAGCGACTGTTACAACTCCGCTGTGATCGATGATCGACAGCCTGTTCCCGTTCGTCATCGTCATTCATCCCGCTGATTTCTCCTCCTGCGTTTGGGCAAAGGCTCCTAGAATGAAGCTGTGGAGGCTTGCATCTCTGCCGCGGTGAAATCCCTCAATTCTGCGGATAAAGCCCTCCGAACGTCCGTCTCCGGTGCTGAGAACCGCATTTGCTTCATTCTGGAGCGAATACTCTGAGCTGGAGGAACCTTACGGAAACCCCATCGGTTCGGCTCATGCACCAGTCCATGCCGCATTGACCAATCTCTTACACGTCTGACAACCCTTTTGCATCGACACAGATTCGCCTTTCCTTTTGTGCTCATTGATAGCTTGGACATATGATCGATGAAGACCGGAAAAGGGCAAGCGCAGACGCTGTGCTAGGGTCCGCTCCACTTCCTCGGGACCCATCTCGCACTGTGAGCGTACCGGGAAACCCTTCGTGACATAGGGGTGTACGCATAAGTCCGTGCGCTGGAGTGGGTGTGTGTTTCTAAGTTTATCACGAAGCTCACACGTCGACAGCGCGGTAATTTTGGGCAACGGCGATTCTCAAGAGAGTGAGAATAGCGCAAGGGTGTGCGTTGTACTATATTCTGCAGATCCAGGTGTGTTTCCCCCGTCCGACATCGGCTTATTGTCCCGGTCAAAGACAGGTTGTACCAAGTCCCATTGCTGCGGAGGGTGTAGGAGCACAGTCAAGGATCGTTCTAGGAAACATTCGAACAGATTACGAACACAGCAGATGGTAAGTACTCAAAGTGGATGCAGTAAAGGAATGTGTGGCTACAGTTGGGGCTAGGGAATGTGGATGTTGTTACGCGCGTGCGGAATGGCACGATTACACGGTGATAGGCTGCGGCTCCTCAGGCGACAGAGGCGTACGACTTGAGCTCAGAAACTGAATCGATCTGTGTCGTCTTCCGCCAAAGCGAGAAACTCCGCATGAACTGAAACCCGGTTCGCTCAGGCGGTGGCTGCGGGTAATAAGTGTACCCGTCCTCCTCTTGCTCGTTCGTTGTTTCTTTGTCGCGCTGCTGCCCGTCCTCCTCCTCCTCCTCGGTCAAATCCGGGATTGCCGTTAACTGATGTGGCTCCGCCGTTTCCGGTGTTCCGAAGAACTCTTTTGCTGCGACTGGGGTGAGCGGCATCTCAAAGTCGGAGTTGTGGTGTTTGGGTTGCATGAGGTTAGGCCGGGAACGCCGCCACCAGCTCCATCCCCCGGCGGACGTATTTTCACGTTCGGATTCGGCGGAGGAGGAGGATGAAAAGGAGGGTGGATAGGATGGGGAAGCTCGAGTCACAGGGATGCTGCTCCGTTCCGGGGATGGGGCCTGGGCCTCGTGGTGCAGGATGAGCGACATCATCTTGGTTGGCTTGCGGGACGGGTGGGAGTTCTGGAGGGAAGACGGAGAGCTGACTGGACAGAGCTCACGTAGGAACCTGATTGGTTTGCATTTATAATCGCATCTGCCCGCCTTGACCGGGAAAAGTCATCCGTCGTCCCCGTGCTGAGTCAAGATGCGCGCCGAGTCGGCAGAACCGGTCAACTTCACGCGTGTCTCGTCGATCGGAAAGTACATACACAGGGATACGTCACCGATCGGCTCCGGCGACAATCGTCAGTAAGCGCGATGACATGAGGGAAAGGCGCATCAGGGCGGGTTTGATCCCGCATCTGACCCGTGGCGCCGCCTGAGCCCGTCAGGGCATCTTCACGTGACTCCTAGCCCCCTTGCCTGCATCCGGCTTGAAGTTACCTCCGACATGAGCTTCTCTTGCGCATTGACGTTCGAAGCTTCCTCGCCGCTTCAAAATTTGACTGCGCCGCGGAGGATCACAGGCTAACTGCTTCGAGTAGATCTTTCACGGAGGGCACCCGTATTCCTGAAAGCGCACGAATCAAACCCGGATGTGGCATCGCCGTTTCTTTAATTGACACTGCGGTCGTTTTATCCCTCCCTCCCGCTCTCAAGTAGCCCATCGCACCAGCAATGAGCTCGTCCTCTCTGTCGTCCCACTCCATCGCGCTGCAGAGCACTTCGCACATCTTCGACGCGCGGCCGCGGTACCCACATCTCCTCACCGCTAAGCGATACCGCGCGCCAAGCTACGCCTCCCCGCCTGGTAATTCTGATCCCCGCCAGCGCCAGGGCGAGCGTGGCGTGACGCTGGTGCTCGCGCACGGGTCGGGATTCCACAAAGAGCACTACGAGCCCGTCATCGAGGACCTGCACCGGCTTATTGCAGTCTCGTCTGCGACATCCCGCGCCGCGCCGCGTATCGACGACATCTGGGCGGTCGACCACCCGTCGCACGGCGAGGCGGCGATCTTGAACGAGGAGGCATTCCATCGGCAGGGCAGAATGGACGGTGCGTGGCGTGGCATGGCGTGGCGTGGTGTCTGTCTCTGCTCGCTACACCCCCGGCTCACCCTCACCTTCCTCCGGACAGACGGTGCGCGGGAATACGGCCGCGCGCTGCACGCGTTCCTGACGCTTCCCAACGCGGGCATCGATGTCGACTTCTCGAAGCGGCGATTAGTGCTCGTGGGGCACTCGATGGGGGCCATGGCCGTGTATGCGCCGTCGGGCATTCATCTTACGTGCACAGCGTGGCTCATATCTCATCTTGCAGCATCCTCGCCCTGCTGCATCCGGCCCGGAACCTCCGCCCAGAGTGTTTGGTCGCCGCGGAGCTGGTTTCAGGCGATCCGGAGCTGCTGAGCGCGATCAGGTCCGCATTGGCACGGGGATGTGCTGCTCGCCAGGACGTGTGGGGATCGCGTGAAGAAGCGGCGCTGTTTGTCAAGCGGGGGAAGATGTGGGCGAAGTGGGATCCCCGTGTTGTCGAGATCTTCCTTGTGAGTTTTTCGTGCACGCTTACTACTTAGATCGGCTCTAAGATTCGGTTATCTGAAACCTGTCAGGCGCACGGGCTGAGGTCCCTCCCGACGCTCAAATATCCTCACGGCGGGGCGAACGGCGTGACCCTGACCTGCACCGTTGACGAGGAAGAGGTAAGACTGCCAGTCGTGGCATTGGTTCTCGTGCTGAGTGTTTCTTTAATGCAACCATAGTCCACCAGCAGAGACGTGGACGGCGCCTTGCAGATTTGTGAATCGATCCGAGCTGTAGCCGAACAATCCCCCACCCATCTTATCTACGGCGCGGTGAATGATGTCTTGTATGTGAAACCAACCCTTCCAGGCGCCACACACCGCCTTTGACATTCCGTTACAGATCCCAAGAGCTGAAGAACAGTCTGATTGCCCGAGCTGGAGGTCCTCGCAACCTGGGCTCGGTGGTGTTCGTTCCGGGAGCGGGACATCTCGTGAGTTCATCGCTGCATCACATATATATTGCAGCGGCATCTGACTCTTTATCGGACCGGTCAGATCGCTCAAAGTCATCCTTCCAAACTCGCCGAGAGCATCTACAATATCCTCAACGCCCCGCCCCGGTCGAAACCCCCGTCCTTCAAGATGGCGCGGTTGTGATGACGTACACTCAGATTGTCTTTTCAGAGGAATAGTTCGGCACATGTGATATCCTACTTAGACCATTAGACGAATTCCTTTGTTAGAGTAAGCCCCTTTAGCGTGATCTAGTCTATGCCATACTAGCAGTGGCAGAATGACATGCTGTCAATTGTATGGAAATGTGGAAACTGTCCCATGCGTTCAGACGGGGCCGTTTTTTGTCATTTGTGTTCACCCGTACCCAGTAAGTAGCATTTGAAAAGATTGGTCTGACACAAGAGGAACCTCAGCAGGGGCAGGAGATCTCAGTCGGACAAGGTTTCTGCTCCTTGATGTCACGAGCGTTGGTGATTAAGCAGTGTTTGGCAGATGTTGAGATGCTTTGGCTGGTAGTGTCTGGCAGATGTTAATATTTATTGGCTGCTCTGCCTCCTGGCATATGCATCCCGATGTATGTTGCAGTGAGAATTGGTCCGCTTGAGGGCGTCGGCGCTGAACCCCTCAATGTCCGAGGCCAAAGAAGCCCTCAGTGGAGATTCACAGAGGAATGCTCAGGAGCAGTAGCGTTGAAAATAACTCAATCGAATCCCGCTCTCGTGTGGAAGGAGACATAGCAGCCATGTGCGTATTAGCTCCAAGCATCTACTGCATTCTTTTCGGCTGCGCCATAAGCTCGATTGTCCTACTCGACCTTTTTTGAGAACAGTTCACCCCATATTGCAAGATGATGATCTTACGTGCCGTCCGGATCGTGCATATAGACCAGCTCCATCCCCGGCGGCCCAAACGGCTCCCCGCGGACTACGCACCCCGCATCGACGAGCTTCTGCTTCATGCCGTGGATATCGTCCACCGTGAACGCGATGTGCACGCTGCCCACGTCGCACGGACGCGGGCGCAGGTGCATTCTGTCAGCCGGGGAGGTGTATTGTAGCAGTCTTGCGGTGCGAGCGCGTGGGTATTAAGAGAGAGACGTAGGCCGGGAGACTCACTCGATACGATAGCCCCCGGGCGCATCGAGCATCGCGATCCGCAGAGCCGCGCCGGCGACGCCCGTGATCTTCGCGGCCATCTCGCCCTCCGCGTCGAACCGGTGCGCGAGGGTGCAGCCCATCACGTCCTCTGCACGGGTCGCGTGAATGGGATGCGGTCGGTCGGTTGGTCATTCGGGGAAGTGAGGGTGGACGCACGCCAGAAGGCCAGCGATCGCTCGAGATCGGTGACTGTGATCCCGGTGTGGTCGCACGACGTTATTGAGGGCATCCTGAGTAGAGTGCAGCGTCGAGTGGGAGAAGAGAATCGAGCGGGGGGTTATTCGCCGCTGGTAAGGAGGGTGTCCCTGGTGTTGCGTTTTCTGGCGTGGACGACGCTCCTGGAACAGGTTCTGCGTGAAGCTGTATCAGATTGCTTATTATCCATGGCTTACTCCAGGTCCAAGGTCCCGGATCACGGCGTCTGATGAAGAGATGGGGACGAGAGTACAGCCACATCAGAACACGATCAGCTGATCAGGACACTGCTTACACACGCACGGAGTCGCCTCACGCGCAAGTAACAATGCCACACTTACATCACCTCTTTCGATCATACTCTCGCCGCGGCGGGGCGGAAAAAATCCGAGCATCGCTGCGGGCGAATACGCGCCGGAAAATTGTACGCCCCCGGTGGCCCTTCCTAACGACGGCTGAGATGCACGATGGCGGGGAAGTTTTGTGGGGCGCCTTCGGAGACGCCAGCAAGTCGGCTGGAATACTGCGCTGCTACCGCCGCTCTTCCTCGGCGTGAAAACAAAACGAGCTAGGCTTCCGCAGTCGAGATCTTCGAAGAATTCGATTCCGAGAAAGTAATAAGCAGCGATTAGTGTGATGCGGAAGCGTCATCGGACCCGATTTTCGCAAATCCGAACGGACGCTGGTGGGAGTGCGGGGGAATTGCAAACCCCAGATTTTCCTTCCGGCGGGATGGTAAGGCCCATTTACATCCATAAGCTGACGCAAGTGTTGGAATCTGATGAGGCTTTCCCGGACGGGCTGGCTTACTTGTGCGTCTCGCCTACTCTCCGCGGCCCGGCTTGCAATGCGGTCACGTGCCGGAAGAACGCCGGAAGAACGGCTGGCCGGGAAAATGAAGTTGATGGGCCGAGCAACGGTTGCCGTCGGTTGCCAGGCGCTTTCGTGTGCTTTCTCGTTCCGCATTACGGTGTACACCTCTGAGTCCAGAGTGCAGGCCGAGTCAGCTATATGCGCTCTATAAAATACCTCGTCACCAAGATGGGCTATCTGTCTAATTCCCAGTACCTGCCATGAGCACCGCCAGCTTCGATTACGCTTCCTGGTCCCCCGCCTCGTCCTCGTTAACCTCACCGTCTTCGTCGAGTCCCGTCCATCCCGCATCACTCGTGGACGCGACCGCCCACTCGGCCGCAATCATGCAGCTCATCAACACGGATATCTCGCGGCATTTCATCAGTTCAGCTCCTCTCTTCTCACACGCTACAGCACAGGCTCTGACCTCGCACTCCAGAATATGTCGTCGAATGCATTTCAGATACCGTCCAATACGCACTGGGTTGCGATGCGCCGCGCGGCCGCACACACGCCCGCACGCGCCACACCCACCGCAAGTTCACCGCCTTCGTGCAGCGCGTCCTCGCCCACGCAAGGGTCCGGCCCGCCGCGGCGCTCGTGACGCTCGTCTATGTCGCGCGCGCGCACCCGCACCTCAGCATCGCGCACGAAGAGTGGGCGCTCGAGCGCGTGTTCCTCGGCGCGCTGGTCGCCGCGAGCAAGTACACGCAGGACAGCACGCTGAAGAACGCCCACTGGGCGCGCGTGAGCGGCGTGTTTGACGTGCACGACGTCGGGCGCATTGAGCGCGAGTTTCTCGAGGTGCTGGACTGGGAGCTGGGTGTGCGGGAGGGGGAGGTCGTCATGCACTGGGCTGGGATTTTTGGTGAAAGTGCCCGCCAACGCGAGCGGCGGGATTTGAGGGAGAATCTGGCTGTGCAGCTGTCCCCGGTGCTGCAGAGTCATGTGCGCCTGGTTCGGCTCGCCCAGCAGCAGCAAGTGCAGCAAGTGCCCGACCTGGTGGCGAGCCCGACGAGTACCTGCGTAAGCCTTTCGCCGCGCACACCGTTCCAGTCTGGGACCCCGCCACAGCCTCATGTGTCACCGACGTCGAAGCACGACTCTGAGACGGACGCCGACCCGGCTCGCATGTCCTTGCCAGTCGAACCCTAGTCTCCAGACTGCATGCCACCCCGAATCGACAATCGACCCAGAGACATTACGCATTCGTGCTCCTCCGTCAAGGACTCGCCAAGGACTCGCCCCGTTTCTCCATCCGTGCGCTCTCAGGTGCCCTGGCGCAGATCCCATCTGGAAACCGACACCCGTGCATATCGCCCGCGGCAGTTCGTATCTCTGTCTATCCCCGGTCTGGACAGTTCACCTCCCCCAACGAACCGCGTGGTATTCTCCCATCCAAGGCCGCCGGTGATCTCATTGGAGCGTCGGTCTTCCGCATGCAGTAGTAAGCTTCAGGAATCGTAGCTTGACTGGTGTAATTCGCGTCATGAATGGACAGCGAGATTGATCTATGAAGAATAGACCTGACGTTTTTTTCAATAACCGTTGCCCGAGTTCTACCGGCAGGCCGTAGGAGCTGGGTGGGCCGACCGGCCCGTGCACTGAGTCAGGCAGATCTTGTCATAGCGCAGACTCTGATCAGACTTATTATATGGGCGTGTCAAACGGGCATGTCCCGCCAAGCGGAGTTTGAATTTGGCTTGGCGGGCATTTGATGGCGGGCATGGGCATGGGCATGGCTTGTGCCCAACTTTTTTAATCTTAGGACATGGTTTGGTGTCGGACGGACGCTGCGGACATCGCGCTGTTGCCGTGTTGGTCGTTCTGCGATCGGTCAAGTCCAGATCGGCACTGGTGGTGATGTAAGGCTTCCCACGCTAATCAACCTTCGTCGTCGCCGTCGGGTGGCCTCAGAGGAATGTTGAATTGTTAATAGACTAATATGAGATATTGTACGAGTCAATGAACAATATAACAACCTATTTCTTTCCATTACCACGCCCTGCCTTCCCTTTTCCCTTCGTCGCTATTGTTTCCACTCCACACATTATCTTTGCTTTTTTGGCCAGCGGTGCTTTGCTCTGCGCCAGCGCCCAAGTTGCTATTGATCTATTGTGCGCGTGCCGCCGCATTCCGAGCTTGGGGTTTTGTTCTCGGCTTCGACTGTTATTCCCCAACCTGTTCTCTGTCCTTTGCGTCGCGGGGGAGCAGAGCCACAGGAATTGGATAGATGGGATACTCGGCTTCCAAATTAGCAGAACCTGACGCATGATAGTATGGATGGATCACAGGCCTGCTTGCCTGATTGCATCAAGCAATCAGGCATGCCATCAAGCAAACGGGCATGTGCTCGATTCTGCGCACTTCATGAGCTTGTGGGCTAGTAAGGGAGTTATAAGGACGAAATAATGTGTCCTAGAAACTTAGATCACGGCAGCGCTGCAACATATAAGCTTGGAATTTAAGCAATCGAGATGCGGACGCATGCCCGTTTGTCGGATGGGATCAATTTGGACTTCGAGCCCGACCAGCACACATTGTAGCCTCGTGTGCATTGAACGATGGAGGTGTAGGGGTGAGGTGTAGTCCTAAGCCATGAATCTGAGAC
Source organism: Mycena citricolor (assembly GCA_963692855.1). Classification (NCBI taxonomy): domain Eukaryota; kingdom Fungi; phylum Basidiomycota; class Agaricomycetes; order Agaricales; family Mycenaceae; genus Mycena; species Mycena citricolor. Next base: position 143,463 of record CAVNYO010000417.1, on the reverse strand, counting down.
CTTTCCGTGACTTTGAGATGCTTCCTTTCTCCCAAGTGTCAGTTATCATTGACTGCATAGAGGAAAGCTCAGCGGTGAGGTCAATCACATCTCCGCAGAGCCCCGTAGAACAATCACGGCGCGAAAAGCCCACATAATTTTGTATCTGAATCAAGTTATAACACTCCCACGCGGTCCGATTTGGTGAAAGCCCGCGTCGAAGCAGCATCAGTAACGTAGTGCGTGGCAAATCTCGCGAGACATCATTGCCAAGGGCATTGGTAGGCCTGACATGCTTAAATACAGCCCATAGAGAAGCCTACAACGAGTAAATACAAATTATCTATGGCCTGAGGCATGCCAAAATGTTGGCTTGGCATGCCCGCAAACGGGCATGCATGCCTGATTGCATCAATTTCACGCCAAACCTGTCAAATGCCCATCAAATGCCCGTTTGCGCGGGCGAATGCCCGTTTGGCATGCCCAAAACGTCGGTCTCGACTCTGATGGTGCCCAGCGGCGACAGTCAAGTGTGAAAAGAACCAAATTCAAGATCCGGGCAAGACCTGCGAAATATCAGGAACTAATCGTGACACAGTACCAATAGTGTCTTGGCAAATGGACGGTAGGCTGAGCATTCGCGTTGCCGGGAGGTACCGAGGGTGGTATGACCCACGGGCGCCTGCTGAATCCTGCCGAAGATCCTACGGGTATCAACGGCAGAGGCTTACAGGAGGTAGGCGGGGTTGCGTACGTGAAATTGACTCGCTGATTTTCCGTCGGGATGATTGCTATTGGAGGACAAGACGAGATGCAAGAGAAGGACCGTCCATCACGGACCTCTGTACAATTTTATCCGCGAATGCGCAGGCGAGGATCCCGTACCGCCCGGCAACAGAGGAACATCGGGGGAACAACTTGTCCCGCTTTAAATTTAGCAAGGAACTCACTGGTCGCTGTGTTGTGATCCGGTGCCGACAAATAATGATGACATGATAGTCTTCAGGGGGCGCACACGACTGGCCCGGATTGTGGAAGCGCAATGGGGGCAAGAAGAGAGCATGACGATAAATTAGCGGGAATACTGTTAGAATTGGGCTAGGGCAATTAATTGATTCATTCACATCTTCACATAGATCAGGATACAGGGCTGCGAAATGTCCGAACTCACTGCCTGCCCTCGAATCCGAAAGCGCGGTGCGTTTCCGCGAATGATGAGTAATTATAAATTTGACGACAAATCAACTACGAACTGCATGGCGCTTGCAGGTCAAGAGAAACTTGGTTTCTGGCACGTGCCGTGTTTAGTTCCGGATAAGCGCCAAGGGCGGAGCATGTCACAATGCATTTTCAAGAGTGATGAGTAATTCGACCTTTGAAACCACCAAATGGGTTTCAACCACCGGTTGGGTTGCGCTTGTGTCGTGGACACACTCACCTCGTGGCACGTGCCCGTGTTTAGTTCCGGACAAGTGCCAAGAGCGGAGTCCGGCCCGGTACCTGAGCCTAGCAAGATCCGATCAGTGGCGATGCACTCCTCAACCTTGAACCAGACCTGACAAGCGGTATCAAACCAGTTGCACCGGATTGACGTCATGGCTTGCGACTGGGTAGGTGACGACGTCAGGATCTGCGCTTTGCTGGTTTGCAATGCAGTTGAACCGGGGAGCGAGCGAGGTAGCTTTTGGGCTTCTGGATCCAGAGGCAACACAGATGCCCGGGTCGCGGAACGTCCCATCAGCGTGAGACCAACCCAAATCGAGGGGCGATCACGCTGCGCAGAGGATGGAAATAGCACTGTACATATTTAGACTGGAAAAGCAGCGAGCGAGCATACACGCATCTCTGCGCACGATTCACACCCGCGATCTCGCATCCCGCAAGTGATTCAGACGAGAAATTGCCGGCAACAACGCGTCCGCACGGATCAACACCGCAGTACACCCGGACACGCACTGACGTTCCCAGGCCTCGAGATCACGAGAACCCCGCACGAGCAGCAACAGACGCCGTGCAGAGGTGCAATGACAGGTTTCGCCGAGCCACTGGGAGCTTTGAAGGAACGAACGCGCTGGGCGGTGGCTCGCCATCAGTGGCGTGAGCTCCGAGTCAGCGGAGCTTATCGAAGGAGGACCGACCAAATCAGCCCTGGCAAGTGCACGCACAGGCAGGGTGATATCGCCGCAGCACTAGGCGCCAAGGAAGCTTGGTGGCGGGTCACGCGCCCTGCCTGGATGCAGGGAGACGGCGGTGGGCTGCGATTGGGAAGGTCTCGCGGGCTGCGCTTGAAGAATGCAACCAGTCGCGATGAGGATCTGCAGACCCTGGCTTCCGGGGAACAGCCGTTGCCTGGACGGTTTTCGAGCCGGCAATGACCGGGGCGATCAATGTCCCGTTTGTCTCGAGAGCTGAGGTTTCTGAGCTTGTGTGTTCTGGCAACGCCTCGGAGAAACCACACCTGCGAAAGCCTAAACCCTCTTGTCATCACAATAATGAATCAACAAGCGCGCACACAAAGCGATGTCTCACCCACTCGATCTGCTTATCACGACAGCCGAGGACGCCGAGCAGCGTGCTTGGATCGGCGTTGACGCGCGAGTTTCGTTCGAGACAAGCGCTTGATCTGGCACGCACGGTGGACCAGCCATTTTTGTCCCACCGCACCAAAATAACCACACAATAGCATGGCACTGCCCGTCAGCTGATCCCCATCGATCAGGGATGCCTGTGCGCGAACACGTTCTTTGTGGGCGTAGCGCACAGGCCCGGAACGATGCGATGCAAGATGGCGAGCCGGCTCGGCGCACAAGCTGTGCCGGATCCGGGGTATCCCCAGCTGGTCGTGTGGGCGAGAAGGCCGGTGCAGGTGCGCGAGAGCACACAGCGCGTGCGGGGAAACATGGCGTTTGTGGACGCCGGGGAGCCGGAAGGAGGAAACTGCCCACGCTGGGATGAGACACGCCTGCGAGACGGACAGCTGATTGTATCACGCTCCACCCTCAGCTGGTGGGAAGAGTCAGAGTCGGGGCTTGGTATACGCCAAAGTTTTGGATTGACGCCGTGCGAGAGGTTGATATCCGGGAGATGCGGTCTCTTGACTGGGGCATGCGTTCAATGCAATAGGACGAGGATGCGCATGCGCGCAGCAGCAGCTGCGTCGCTGCGAAAGGAGTGACGCTACCGTCACAAGCTGTCACAGATGATCCTCCATCGCACGTGTCCCGATAAGGCTAATCAGCGCCCCTCGGCGCGACGAGCGGCTTGATTAGGAAGAAGCAGCAACCGAACCGGCCTCGAGGCGGAGGTTCCGTGGTGCGGCGGGAGCGCGTATCAAACGAGGCGAGCTTACGGGATTAGGAAGACTGCGCAGGCGAGCGCAAGGCGGACGAATTTGTCCCCGGAAGCCAGAATCAGAGAACATGCGCAGGTCACATGCAGCGTGGGCAGCCTTGCGGCTTGTTTACTAGTGCGAAATCCAGAGTCGCACGATGCCCCAAAATCTACGCGGTCTGGTTCTTAAGAGGGTAACTCTGCAGACCGTTTCGAGAGAAGCTGATAGGCGTACGCTTTGCGGTCCGCCTCTGGACGCACCGTTTGCGCGTGCATACAATGCGGCCGCCCCAGAATTAGCTTAGCATTGCTTGCTGGCGACCCCAAGTCGTTCTGGGACTGTTCGAGAGTCGAGACACCGGAGGCTGTACTAAGACGCTTCACGAGAGTCACTTTGGAGTGCTGGGAACCGAGTGCCAGAACACGTTCACCGCCACGCGGCTGCAAAAGGAAGGCGGTGCGGTGTCTATTCTGGATTCCCTAGACGCTGAATGATTCATTTCGACAAACACGACTACGGCTCGGGCGGCTCGCGTGCCGGAGAAAGAGAGAGAGAGGGCCCTTTGACCAGCACGTGTACGAGCTGGTTCGCGCTTGCTGTCAAAGGAACCACCGTGCGATCAGACAAAGGCCAAAGCGAACTCGTGCAGCGATAGAGCTCGAAGCGCAGCAAGCGAGAGGCACAAGGCGGGGGTCGTGGCGAGCCATCTCCCTTTGTGTTTACCCACGGGGATCAAACGACCGCGAAATGAAAGGGATCAATGATGGGATGAATCTTATCTAATCATCCGACGATTATCTACCCCGCGTCCTGTCCACTCCCACATGATAATCACAAGCTTGTTCAGGAACCAATAGGCACCCGGAGAAACCTCGTCGCCTGGCAAAACGGGCCGGATTGGCTGTACAGGACTGGCTGATCATATCATCTGCATCTTCGACCGTGGGCTTAGCTCCGATCCCACTGGATGGACCGGATTAGATTACAGAGAAGGTCGCGGGCCGACTCATCCTGGGCCGGGAGATGGATGGATCGATAATCGCATCGTTGCCTGGGATTCGTTCAAGATAATGGATCATGAACGTTTGGAAGTGTCAGCTGTGCTGGGAATTCGGAATCAAGTTCCCGGCATGGAAGGAAGAAAGGGAAGGAGGCGCCGAGAGCGCCATCCTGCATGGAACTTCCTCCATGGTTCATCCGAAAATCTGACCTTCCCGTGGGGGTGGATCTTGCATCTCCCGGCTCGTCCGCTGGATTTGAAAAGAAAAAACATCCCGTTTTTCTCCGTTCGCCCCAAAGAAGCGCTGACAGACCGCGGATGACTAACGCGCGAGGGAGAACTGCGGAGGTCCCGGTGTTTCAGACTTGACCCGAGCGAGATCATCCGATGGCGGGAGAGATGACGCAGCCTTACCGACGGATTACTGAGCCCGCACTAGGATGATGATTGAGACGTGCTGAGTGAGACTAGTCTGCAGACGGAAACTCATCTGCAGACAGACTCTCTGCCCGCGGGCGAGACAGCACAGAAACGGCGCGGAAAGCTAGTTTTCCAGCGCGCTTGGTCTTCTGGGCGTGTGTGGCTGAGCCATGAGGAGGGGGACAACACACACTGCGCCTTTGCGATAACCGCGGGCACACAATCTACACGAGCCGCTGTCGAAGTTCCGAGACTGACTCAGAGGGCCAACCGAGCCAGCTCACATTCCAAATCGGGTCTTGCCGCATTGGGCCGTCTACCGCTTGGCCTATATAAGAACGTTGACAATCGGCTCTCGAATCACCCCGACTCACCCCGCAGTCACCCTTGAGCTGAGCCATCTGTACTCGCCCACAATGTCGTCTCCGACGCGCCGACAGCTATCCTACGACTTCCCATCCTCCGCGTCTTCTTCATCCTCCTCAACCCACTCTGCCTCCTCGCGCCGAACTCGCCCACGCTCGCCAGTGCGGCCTCGATGGGAAACAGCCTCGCCTGTGCGGTATCTGGAGGAGGAGGATGAGGAGATGGATTACGATGCGTATGGCTACCCCCGCATCCCCTCAAACCCACCCGAGCCCTACACCACCCTGCCCCGCACGGGCAACCAGTGGGTCCGCCCACCATCACCCACAACTCCCTCCTACTACACTGGCTTCTCGCCCTATCCTCCTGCGTACCAATCTTGGATGCCTGGAAGCGCCGACTCCGACACGAGTGCCCTCTCCGCCGCTGCCTCCGAGAAAGAGCATACGCACCACCCCCTGTCTCCGTTCTGCCACGCGCCAAATGCGAAGATTCGCAAGTCTGCCCGGCGACGCAGTCTCGACGAGCCGAAACCTGTCCGCGAAGAGCTCGCGCCTGCCCGCTCGTCCTTTGACTCGCCCAGACCTGCCTACCTGTATCCGACATACCAGCCGCGAGTCGACGAGGAGGAAGACGACGTTACGGGGGACGAGGAACCGACTGTGGTCGCGGACAAGGAGAACGTTTCCCCCTCGAGCCACTCTCCGTCCTCTCTGCGCCGCCACTGGGCAGCGCTCAGCTTGCGGGTGCGATTCGGCGTCTTTCGCGCGAAGCGGAGAATGCGGGACCGAGTGCTGAGCTTGTGAGCTCGCTTCTTTCGCGCCGTACCACCTAGCCGGCCATCCACGCATATATCGCTCGCATTGCACTCTCTGTTCGCCGTCTCACGCATTCCATCTGCTATGTATACCACACATCCATTTGCATTCGCATTCGCATTCGCACCCATCTTGTTATCGTACCCCCGCGGAACCCCTTCTTGTATGCACTCCTCCATGTAGCCTCCTCTCTTTATGACGCCTGTCCACTTTTGGACGCGTCGCATTGTACGCTGTCCGCACGACATTCACCACATATGTACTACTTCCAGCCGCTGCATCACACATTGTACACTTTACCCATAGCCATAACCAACCAATGTAGACTTGCGGGCTCGATGCCTGATGCAATCCAATCAAATACTGCACATTCAATTTGGGGTCGTCCGACGGGATCGAATAAGCAGCGAGTGGCGGTGGAGTCGCTGCCGCTCCATGGTAGAGTATACGTATGCTCGCTCCTCCGGAGCGCGTGTGAGTGGAGGTCGGGCTCCCGCTGTCAGCCATCATCCGATTCGCGGCGACGCAGAGAAAAAAAAAGTATACGAGGTCGTATGACGTCACGCGTCCGATCCGCTCTCCCCGACCTGAATCCACTCCCATTTTTTTTGGCTATTCTATGTATTCGTGTCAAACCAAACCCGATCGCGAGCACACGACGTCCGGTCCGGGCATGGAAGGTAAACCAGAGAAAAACAAACGAGCGCATTACTTGAGCGCGGCCCGCTGAGGCTTGTTAGGGGTTGGGTGTAAGTTGGGGCTGCGCGGACGATCCGCGGCGGAGTCCTCGCTGGATTCTTAGGAGGGAGAAGAGAAGGAGGAGCTCGGGTGCACACAATACATTACAGTACTAGTGCATGGTGCGCTCGCGTCGGTCAGGGGCTTGTGCGAACTCTGCATGCGCGCCGATTCGGAACCCCATCGAGCTCGAATGCATCGGCCTTCCATGTGACAAGTGGGATGCTAAGCTTTAGAATTCACGGAAGGGCTGCTGAAAATCAGGAGCGGATAGAATGAATTGAGGACCCCAGTTTCTGACGCGTCTTCAAGTCAGCTCTTCCAAGTGATCGTTGACAGTCCATCCAATTCGTGGTGCCCGGCCAGAATTGCTGATTCCATGTCGCCATCTTCATTCGCCCGGAAACTAATGCCGAGGTGGTACGTAGGTAAGTAGATACATGGATTGAATGAACGAGAATCCTCGGGTGTCGAACAAGCTCGGAGCGGACAGGCAGACGCATCTTGTCTCGGTCGCGAAAAGCGCAAGCTGCTACCCTCATCTCACTATGTACATCGACACATGAAGGCTCAGCGGCTCGATGTCCATTGCGGCGCTTGGCGCGACGCTCTGACGCGCTTTCTGACCCGCAGTTGGCCTATGATGATGAAAGGAGACAACTAGGCTACGTCACTCACTGCACGACGACTGCGGCTGATTCGTCTCACGCCGCAGCAGCGCGGGGCAGGTGCTGATGCTGTGCCACCGTACGACACCGGCGCGGCGAGCAGATGACCTGCCGCACGGCCCTGGGATGGATGTATGCGCGGAGACACAGCAGAGTGAAGACCTCCGCTGTTTCCCAATCGGGGTGATTAGGCCACACGGACAGATTTGCCCACCACACGGGCGCAGAAGCCGGGGTTTATGTATCTATCAGGAAGGATGTCGGGACGCGGTCACACAGGCTCGGGTCAGGATCGGTTCGCGGGTGGGTCGCCGATAACATCGGAGCACGATCAAGGCGGGAGTGAATCAACAAAGACCGTGTCATTTGGCAGCGGGAGACATGAGAGAGTAGAATAGGGTGAGGTCAGCGCATGAACGTGTTGCTACAGACAGAAGGCAGACCGACGTAAAAAGCCAAGGGGGATGGACGCGCAAGCACTCAGCAAGGCTGACCTTGTGACCATTGCCCAGAATCAATGCCACAAAACACGCGTCCGAATATCGCCGCCAAGATCATACGAGTAGAGCTTGCATCAGCCCGAGGAAAGATGTCCGTCATGAGGTCGCAGCGCCAGCGCGTAAATACACACTACGCACCAGAAGACGACGCCCTGTCAGCCGCAAGGCGGTGCCTCGAGCCAGCTCATCCGTGATCGGCGCGGGGACGACGCTGATACCAAGAACGCGAGTGACTCGGTATTGACATGTACTTCGTGCGGAGCGGGTACATCAGTCGGAGGAAAGGAGTGTCCGCTGCTGCTGGAGTTTGTGCACGTGATTTGATAAGATCAGTCCAGCCTAAAAACTTGCAGTGTGGACAATTTCATATGCTACTGTTCGAAAGAAAGACTCGGGTGCTTCAAGAGCGAGCCGCAGGGCGAAGAGAGAAAGGCGGAGCTGTAAGTGGGATAGACTTGTACACATTCGCGGGTATCAGTAATAAAGCAGGGGTATGAGATTCTTGACTGAGGACTGAGTGCGCACAACCTAACAGATCATGCTACGCTTCAAGGAAATCGAAGAGTCAGTCGAGAGAGCCAACCAGCCTGTTTGAGTATGTTCTGGGGTAGTTGCTTGATTTGAGAGCCTCCACGAACTGGGTACTGGAAGGCGTGCCATAGAGGTCGCACATCACTGTCTCATGAAGTGGCATACACTAATACAGAGACCTGCTCGTGAGCTTCGGGTTGTCGGGACTCCAAGACGGAACCTTATATTGCCCATGGCATCGGAGAGATACTGCCATCGATAACATGCACATAAGGACCTTCGCCCGCTCAACCAGCAATTATGCTCATCACAGACAAAAATTATGTTTTATCTGCGCAGTCAACCTCTTGTTCACGGGTAAAATTTAAGTTTTCAATATTTGCTGGGCTTCTCGCTTCCAAGGTTCGACTTTGCACTAAGTCAATAAATCACGACCAAGAGCAAATCCCGAACTTCGTCGCATGCGCGCAGGTCCCGCGATTGCGATGGCACCGCCACCCAGCGCAGGTCATTCGATCAGAGACCGGGCCGGATTCACCCCGGTTGGCCCGGCCTCAATAAGCACGTGGATGGAACTCACCGCGTCGTTAGACCCACCAATCGGAAGATCGGAGACAGAGACAAAAGAACTGAGCCGGGAATCGCGAAGTCCGACTGACTAGTGCACATTGCGGACCGATGCATGTTATGGAAGCTACCGTGTGCGGGTTTCCCATATCGAATGGCGATAGGTCGGGTTGAAGGGATCATCGAGGCAGTAAGGGTAACTAGATTGATGTCCGGAGTCAAAGGGTGAGATGCAGAGGCATGCATAATGTAAGATAAGATACGAGAGGGAAGGATCATGCGCCTGCAAGCATGTGCTGGAAGGGAGCGAGAGCCAAGGGTCGTGTTAGAAGACCCTGCGGTCTGGACCGTAAAAATTCGGGGTTAGGCTTTGTTGGGAGAGAAAAGCCTGACTTTCGAAGAGCGTGGAGGGGAGTCGACGTCCATCTCATGGTCAGGCTTCGACGCTGGTGGCGACTGAGGTAGCGAACGGGTATGGGTTACGGTTCCGGAAGGCAGTGGTGTGCCAAGGCGAAAAAGTAACACAACTGCTCGATCCTCCTCAAGCCATCTGAAGGTGAAGAAGATCCCGAGGCATGCGTAGTTGCGGATGTAAGAAAGGTGATACGTGCACACGTCGGCTCTCCTCGTTGTCAGCTTCCCGTTGCCTGGCACCACCCAACCCCACATTCCCATCCCTACGCGCGAAGATCTCGTCCCCACGCACGCTCAGTTGCCAATCCAGCCGCTTCATGAACTCCCACTCGATGCCAGTGGACGTTCTTCAGCATGTAGTATCTGCTGGTGAAGATCACTGTGCCGAGAAGCACGCGCTCCAGGGTCTATTTTCAGCGGACGCCGTGGATCGAGGCAACGAGCAAAGGGGTGGATGGGAATGCGTCACTGCGAGTCTGCGACCACTCGACGAGGGCTGTGTATTTGCACGTGTGGAGTGCGGGTGCTCGTGCGCGGCCACGTGGTCCATCACAGATGAGCGTAAGGTAAGGTATGCCGCATTAGGATCCAACACCCCTTACTAAGCTGATGTGACTGTCACGGTAACGGTAACGGTCACACATTCAAATCTCGCTGGCCGCAAGTTTTTTTTCGAGTACATACTACATTAGCAAGAAGATCAGGATTTAGATACATTAGTTTTGAGTGTTTGGAATTGCCTCTTTGGCTTGCCTCAGCATGTCCGGAGGAAGAGTTCGATGCCCATGATACAGTAAGTGGACAAAATGATTGACTGATCAGTTCTCTTTGATTAAAAATGGGCTTTCCAGGCTCTTAGAGCTCATATCATCCTAGGGTCTCTAAGAACAAAATGTAGCCTTGGGCCTGTAGAATAGTCCACTGAGCCCCTGAAGTTGTTGCAAAATTATTTGTAGAGATATACTACCAATTATCAATGACTGGTTTTACAATAAAGACAACATTTTGCTTCTGTGGCCAGCCTTGAGTCCTGACTTCAATGTCATCTAGCACATGTAGGACCCTCTCAAACATATAGTGAAAGGTCAGCACCCACTGCCATCAAGCAAGAAGTATTCCAGGCAGGGGTGGGCACATTTGAACATGGACAAGAGTTTCATTTACTACACTGTAATCTGGAGTTCTAGATATTCTACACATGGAAACTAATACTCTTAAGGTGCATTTCATTCCAATTGACCCTTGGGCAATATCAGCTCTGTGAGCCAGGACAATCAAAAAACTGATCAGTCAATCATTTTGTCCACTTACTGTATCTCTTATTGGCCCAAGCGGCCTGACTTCCTGTAAGACCCTCTGAATATGCATGGATGAAACGGGCAGCTCTGATCGAGAACCTGTTTGTGTGTGATCAGACAGCTGAAAAGAAAAATAAGTCACTACTTATACGCAACGGAGGATTTGTTCCTGCGGAACAGCATCGAGACAGGCCAAGACATTTGCACGCATCTCGGCTATGTTTGAGGTGGGAGGCGTTGATCGGTATCGATACTTGACATGGGGCTAGGTGGACTGTTTCCAGTTGCGGATCTGGCTGTAAAACCTTCCGAGCCTTTTCTAGACAGTTTTTGCGCGACTGGTAAGCCCGAGAAGTGCCTACCATGGCTCTGTGGTTGTGTTCAGTGCGTTTTTGGCGCCCGGATGTCTTTCTGCATTAGGAAATATTAAATCACGTGACCACTTATATAAGCAAACCAAATCTTGTCCTTGCCCAAGGTCAGATTCACGGAAACGCATTTCCAACACATTCTGCATTGAAAGAAAAAAGTTGAGAAAATCGGAAGATCACTCAGGTTTGAGGCTTATATTCAAAATTCCGCTCACATACAGATCTTATATAACATGTATCTGACTACTCTATGTGAGCTAATTGAGCAAATTTCGACTCGACGGGGCGGGATGTGGGCGGGGAGTCGGGCATGATGGTGTCACATCAATGCTTAGTAAGGGGTGTTGGATCCTAACACCTCAGTTACCACCGCCATCACGCGGTTCTCCCCCCGCGGGGTACCTACTGGGTACCCTCAGACGTCTTGCTGAGGGTACCCAGTAGGTACCCCCTGGCGGGGGGTGGGGGGGCCATTTAGTCGATTTAGTAGCGGGGGCATATGCGGGGGTCAGGAGGAGGGGGGGTGTATGTAGCATGTGACTTGTCCATAAGAGCGGGTAGCTGGGCGGGAAAAAAAAATCCAATCACATGACGCGCTGCATGGGCGGGATGGCGGGATAAAAAAAATCACGTGATGCGCTGCACCAAATATTACCAAAATGCTGGCAGGGGTTGGCGGCATCATTGGCGGGGTCACTACCACCCCCCGCACACCATGGCGGGCAGTGGGCGCATTATCACGTGACTTTTTGGGCGCCTTTTTTGCAGCATTTGGCATGATTTTGGAAATGCTGCTTGATACATTGCATGCTGTGGCAGACAATGGGCGCAAAATCACGTGATTTTCCGCCCAAAAAAATGGAAGACTCCCCAAATCATCCCAGTATAATTTCCATAGGTAAATAGGCTAGTTAAACATGAACTTGAGCTTAGAAAAACCAAAATGCACCCTGCACAATGGGATTGGTGACACACTTGATCCCATCATTTGGCAGGGCCTGCCGCAGGGGCTGCCGCGGGGGGTGCCGCGGGGGGTGCCGCGGGGGGTGCCGCGGGGGGTGCCGCAGGGGGTGCCGCGGGGGGTGATGCGGGGGCTGCCCCAGGGGGTGCTGCGGGGGGGTGCTGCAGGGGCTGCCCCAGGGTTGGTCTGTTATGATCCATTTTTGTTCATTGAAGATCTTGTAGAGGTGAGCAGGGCAACAGGCCAACTGGGAATTTATAGGAAGACATTGAAATTGATGCAGGGGTCAGATGCGGGGCCCACTGCAAGGTCTACTGCAGGGGCAGGGGTGCATTATATCAAATTTCGATGTATCTATTCTGGCCATGGCCATAGAATGTCACATAATTATCCTTCAATTTGGCAGGGGTTTCTTGGTATGGTCTGCAGCTAAAGATATTTGATTCCCTTGTGCTTTAGCAGAGCCTGGGATATTGAAAACATGCAATAGCACCTGTATAATCTGTTTATGTAGGGTCAAATACAAGTTATGATTTGTTCATGTGTTGACCGGCAGGGTGGGTAGGTTGGCTGCACTGGGTCCACTGTCATCTCATTGATTTTTTGGTGCGCTCATTCTACATACATGGCTATTAGTCAATTGTTCACACTGTTAGCACAGTGTAATCTTACCCTGCAGCACATTGTACCACATGTCAAGTACACATTGAATGTCTCACTTCCTGACTGGGACTCATTGAAAATCAGAAGTTCTGTGATGCTTTGCAAATGATTTTCTCAAGCTGCAACATGAACAGATGGAACATAGCGGATTTGACATGCCCTCAATTCATTCCTGGGTCGTATATAAGAGGATGAACTAACTCACTAATAAGTTGTCTCACAATAGCCAGAGATTGAGCATGAATTCAGATTTCATATACAAAATTCTTTCCACTTAGAGCTTGGATACTTGCAAGACAAACTGCAGAAACATACATGATTGCTTTTGCTACTGGGACTGTATACGTTCTTGCCATAACTCACTGCCTGCAACTCTACCTGCACCCCCACTGGCACCCCTGCAGGCACCCCCCGCCAAACTGGCACCCCCCACTGCACCCCCGCATGCACCCCCGCCAGGCTGACACCCCCTGCCACACCCCCCGCTGCACCGGTGCCTTGCCCCTGCCATCTTCTCATATGTAAGATTACATAATCTGACAGCTCGGAACACGTCAAGTCACCAGCCAATCAGAACCTGTATAAACGTCGTACCTAAGTGTTTCCCGCTCTTCTGACACTGTTTCTACAGTTATGCAGCTGAAAACCATCGGAATAAGGTCTCCCTATGCTGTTCTTGTTGAATATGTAGGTATTTCATATCATTTGTCCATCCAAAATTCGAAACATGAAAACAGTTCACAGTTGCTCAAGGTTCCTACATAGATAATGGTTCAACATAGTTCACTTTGGGTATTGCAAAAAATATATTTTCTACAAATGAACAACTCAATACAGCTGAATGATATACCCCTTGGCAGTGTCTGAAACAAATTCTGAGAGCCCTGGACCCTGGAACCATTCAAAAACTTGAAATGGGTCCGAAAAATAGGGTCTTGATAAACATGAGATAGGGGCCAGTTTGAAGAGATGTAAGCCACTGGTCATGTTCAATGTGGTATTTGACAATGTTTCGGTGCCCTGCCCCTCACCAAATGGCCTCCTTTCCCACCAAAAAGTGCACATACACACTCAAACTTATAAAATCAATTGTCGGCCAGAAACAAGAGCAGGCAAGTTGTGTCACTGGAATTGGGTAAAGGTAACCTGGAAGTCACTCGGGTTGCAGTACAGAAGCTTTGGAAAGTGATCCTGTAGTTGATCCACATTGGGTAGGCTGGCAGAGGCTTGGGCACCCCCCGCGGCACCCCCCGCAGCAGCCCCCGCGGCAGCCCCCACCATCAACCCTGCCCCAGCCCCTGCAAGGATTGGATGGACAAAAGTGCTGCCTAATCAATTGTTAGTGTTCACAGTATTATCACATCCATTAAAGTGTCTAAATGGTGTGTAGACAAGGAATATGAAATCCATCAATCAACAATCCTAACACCTGTATCAGATATCCTGAAAATGGAGAGGAAGATTTGGGAGCAGACAGACTATCGGAAGCAAACAGACAGGGACAAGGAGCAGTAGCTATTCCTGGCGATCAATTTGGCTGCACATGGAAAACTCCCTTGGGGGATTTGCCAAACAAATCAAGTTGCGCATTTTTCAAACATTAAATTCGACCTAATAGCTTGAGCAGACCATGCCCAAATGTACCAAGTTATAACTTGTATTTGACCCTACATAGACAGATTATACAGGTGCTATTGCATGTTTTCAATATCCCAGGCTCTGCTAAAGCACAAGGGAATCAAATATCTTTAGCTGCAGACCATACCAAGAAACCCCTGCCAAATTGAAGGATAATTATGTGACATTCTATGGCCATGGCCAGAATAGATACATCGAAATTTGATATAATGCACCCCTGCCCCTGCAGTAGACCTTGCAGTGGGCCCCGCATCTGACCCCTGCATCAATTTCAATGTCTTCCTATAAATTCCCAGTTGGCCTGTTGCCCTGCTCACCTCTACAAGATCTTCAATGAACAAAAATGGATCATAACAGACCAACCCTGGGGCAGCCCCTGCAGCACCCCCCCGCAGCACCCCCTGGGGCAGCCCCCGCATCACCCCCCGCGGCACCCCCTGCGGCACCCCCCGCGGCACCCCCCGCGGCACCCCCCGCGGCACCCCCCGCGGCAGCCCCTGCGGCACCCCCCGCGGCACCCCCCGCGGCACCCCCCGCGGCACCCCCCGCGGCAGCCCCTGCGGCAGGCCCTGCCAAATGATGGGATCAAGTGTGTCACCAATCCCATTGTGCAGGGTGCATTTTGGTTTTTCTAAGCTCAAGTTCATGTTTAACTAGCCTATTTACCTATGGAAATTATACTGGGATGATTTGGGGAGTCTTCCATTTTTTTGGGCGGAAAATCACGTGATTTTGCGCCCATTGTCTGCCACAGCATGCAATGTATCAAGCAGCATTTCCAAAATCATGCCAAATGCTGCAAAAAAGGCGCCCAAAAAGTCACGTGATAATGCGCCCACTGCCCGCCATGGTGTGCGGGGGGTGGTAGTGACCCCGCCAATGATGCCGCCAACCCCTGCCAGCATTTTGGTAATATTTGGTGCAGCGCATCACGTGATTTTTTTTATCCCGCCATCCCGCCCATGCAGCGCGTCATGTGATTGGATTTTTTTTTCCCGCCCAGCTACCCGCTCTTATGGACAAGTCACATGCTACATACACCCCCCCTCCTCCTGACCCCCGCATATGCCCCCGCTACTAAATCGACTAAATGGCCCCCCCACCCCCCGCCAGGGGGTACCTACTGGGTACCCTCAGCAAGACGTCTGAGGGTACCCAGTAGGTACCCCGCGGGGGGAGAACCGCGTGATGGCGGTGGTAACTGAGGTGGATCCTAATGCGGCATACCTTAGGTATTTGACCGTATCTGAGATGCGTTCAGCAGGGTGAATGGCTAGTGATTCGTTTGCTCGGTCCGAAAGGTCTGTCATTCCCTTTTCCTCGTCTCGCATTGTGCGTGACGACTCGACGCCTGAGTCTTGGGACATTCCACCGTGGATGAGCTCGACATAGACCTCCTTGCGAAGCTTGTGATGTACACAGGGATGGTGCGACAACTCTTGTGCGGCCCGACCTAGCGCAACGCAACGCTGCTGGTCTCATGCGCGACGAGTAGAAACGTCGGGATTGTTAAAATGTTACCGCATCTCACCACTAGCCTAGCAGCAGCTCCATGAGTCACATCGTACGCGCGACGAATTTTCTTGAGCTTCGGCCACAACGCAGAGGATGATCGCGAGCAGGCCTCGAGGTTTACTAGCAAGGTCAACTTGCATGAAAAACAGGGTATCCAAAGCAAATTCTCTTCTCCTCTAGTCATGCGCTCCTGTTCCTAAATTATCGGTTCCTCATTGAAGGATTGGCAGGAGGATTCAAGTTACGAGTGCATGTCAGTACCCGCGCGATAACTTATTGATGAGTTG
Source organism: Mycena citricolor (assembly GCA_963692855.1). Taxonomy (NCBI): domain Eukaryota; kingdom Fungi; phylum Basidiomycota; class Agaricomycetes; order Agaricales; family Mycenaceae; genus Mycena; species Mycena citricolor. Next base: position 127,398 of record CAVNYO010000417.1, on the reverse strand, counting down.
ATCTTAATTTCAACTTCCCGATCTCAACTGATGATGTTGAGAGCGTCAGACGACCATGGGTCTGCTATAGACCTCATGAGGCTTAATATTCGGTCGCGTCGGACCCTGCGGTTTCGTATTAGGTATCTCTGTGCTGAAACAGTTACCGAGCTGTACGTATTCGCGAAGTGTCTGCGATGAACTCAGAAAGCTTTCTTAGCCCCGCATAAAAAAACCCGCACGCAGCAAACTGTCGTGTCTCTTCTCCCATCGTTCGCACAAATAGACGCCTATTTTGGCGTTCGTCGCATGCAGTATCGTGCGGGCTCAGACTGAAGGCCTGAAAGCCCGGGTACCTCGGTATTTTAAAGCCCGGCCGGCCCTGACTGATAGGCCGGACGCTCGGGCTCGGGCCTCTGTAATGCAAAGCCCTGGCCCCTTGAGCCCCGAGTGTTGAATTTCAAGGATATTTATGCAGAAATTAGCATGCTAGGCTCAGGGTCGGGCCTCACGGTTTCCTATTCTTAGCCCCCAAAAGCCGGCCAAAGCCCAGCTCGGTCACAATTTCCTATTTGGTGGGCCACCACGACATACACCGACTGCTCGGGGTATAGACTAAAGAGATATATAAGTTGGCATCTCCCAGTCTCATCCCACACCAATTCTTCAGCTGTGCAATAGAGCGAGATGGGCAACACAATCGCGCTCCCAGTCATCTGCACCGCATCCGCCTACTCCATTCCACTGCTGGCTCGGGCACTCTACCGGACCTGGACGTCCCTAGTGCGATTCATCGATGGCCCGGCGTCAGCGAACGTCGTCTTTGGCCATTCCATTGTGCTTTCGGTGCGCATGGCTCTTGCACCTCCTCCAATTTGCGGCCCCTGAATGACGACTGTCCAGGATATACCAGAGCAGGGGGACCAATGGCGAAAACGCTACGGCGCGACCTTCATGGCCAAGGGCCAGTTCTTGGTATGTGCATCTTGGAGCATCTTGCGAAATATCCGACGGATCGGAAACTCACCCGCTTGCGCAGGCAGATGACCTGCACACGACGGACCTGAAGGCTGTCGGCCATGTCCTCGGCCACGCCTCGGTGTACTCGAGAACGCCCGCGTTTCTCGGGAGCCTCGACCGTATCCTCGGCAAAGGACTGCTATCCGTCAGCCTGGATCCGCATAGACGTCAGGTTCGCATCCGCAGCTGCTAGAAATATCAGTGGTTGTTGACTCCTGCATTTTCACAGCGCAGAATTCTTGTAAGTCCGCGAATCGTGTACGCGACCGCGTCTGAGGCTTGCCCAAGAACCCTGCATTCAACCTCCAGCGAATCCGTCTGATGAACGAGATCTTCATGAACAATGCGATTCTCGTGGGTCTTGATTCGATGGCTGTGCTGTGTGGACGCGACTACTAATTGCGGCAGATGCGAGACTTGTTGATGGCAGATGTTGAAAAAGCGGGTGGATATGGAGGCCGGGAACAGCATGCTGATTCGCGGCGCGAAATGAGATCGCTGTCTGATTGATGGATCGCTGCACGTGCTCGGCATCATTCACGGCATATGACATTGTACTTTGTTGCTTGTGCTCTGTAAGGTTTATAAATGCTAGTTAATGTACACACTAGTTAGATATCATATTGTATGTATGTATTCTTGTTAACAAGCGTTGAGTTCCCCTGGTCCTGAAATTGATCGGTCACGTGCAGTTTCGATGAGTCAGCAAGGTCGCCGAAACACTTTCACGTGATCCAGTCTCATTATTGCGGACGCCCTGGGCAGGAATCAATGAGTGTCCTCCATAGGCATGTCATCGTTCAAGCTAATTAAGTAGTGCCACTGAGGATTTAGCCAAGTATCTACTACCCAAAGCGCAACAGTTTGAAGAATTCACAGTAACCTGATTATGTAGTCTTTGTCACTGCTGTACATTGCTGAGTACAAGGTAAACTGTAAATCTACCAGTCATCTGCATTTAAGTGTTGTGCACATTGGTACAATTCCAAAAATCTCGTGTTCAGAGTGCTCGACAGCATTACTTCGACTGCTCAGGCTTATTTCTACAAAGGTCTAGACAGGTTGCAATTTTCAAACAATATTTAATTTCTTCTGCCGGTTTGGAGTGGCACTGTTTTAATCTAATTGATTTAGGCATTTCTCGATGCCTTAGCAGAGTCCCTGGCGGTCTAGTTCCCGGGGATCGCTGCCTCCTGAGCTTATTCCAAGGGAAGCAAGCATCCAACCAGGTCGGAGTTGTACCATTGGACTACAAACTCAGCACTACTTAAGTAGCTTGAACGATGACATGCCTATGGAGGACACTCATTGATTCCTGCCCAGGGCGTCCGCAATAATGAGACTGGATCACGTGAAAGTGTTTCGGCGACCTTGCTGACTCATCGAAACTGCACGTGACCGATCAATTTCAGGACCAGGGGAACTCAACGCTTGTTAACAAGAATACATACATACAATATGATATCTAACTAGTGTGTACATTAACTAGCATTTATAAACCTTACAGAGCACAAGCAACAAAGTACAATGTCATATGCCGTGAATGATGCCGAGCACGTGCAGCGATCCATCAATCAGACAGCGATCTCATTTCGCGCCGCGAATCAGCATGCTGTTCCCGGCCTCCATAGGTGGAACGGCGACCATCAACCTCGCCGAGATGTTCCGTCAAGTCACGTTGAATATCATGGGACAGGCCGGTGTGTCCTGCTTGCCGCGAGTCCTAGAAATCCACATCGAGCGATCTGACAGGTTTTGGATACAACTTCAACTCGCTCGAGTCGGCCGGCAAGAATGAAGGGGATTTGGGAAAAGCCTTCCACATGTTGTTCCGCGGGCCGAACGCCAACTTGAACATTGCTGTGCAGCGCGCTCAGGGCGCGTTCCCCGCTCTCCAGTATCTGGTGGGTGTGTCCAGCGGCGGACAGGAGTCGTCGCTGACGCTCATTCTGACAGCCGCTGCCCGGCTGGCGCAATACGCAGTCCGGGATAAAAAGTACTGCGTGCCATGGGGGCGGAGCTGCTCGACAAGGCCAAAGCCGAGGCCCGGGTGCTCGGGGAGAAAGACCTGGGGTCGGGGCGGGATCTCCTCTCCATCCTCGTCAAGGCGAACATGTCCGCGGACATCCAGGACAGCCAACGTTTAAGCGACGATGAGGTCATATCCCGTACGTTCGCCCATCGAGCCGAATTCGACTGATTTTTGCTCACGATTGAAATTCCAGAGATTCCGACGTTCCTCCTCGCCGGCCACGATACCAGCAGCGTCGCGCTGGGCTGGGCCCTGCATGCGTTGGGGCACCATCCCGACATTCAAGACAAGCTTCGTCAGGAGCTCCTTTCCATTCACACGGACACACCGAGCATGGACGAGCTGAACGGGCTGCCCTATTTCGACTCCGTGTTGAAGGAGACGATGCGGCTGTATGCCCCCGTGCCCTTCGTTCAGCGCACCGCGCTGCAAGACGACGTGCTGCCGCTCAGCAAGCCGTACGTGGACCGGTGGGGCGTGTCTCACGAGAACCTTCCGTGCGTTCACCTCATTCCGCTCTGTGGAACTGTGTCGCGCGACTCACGGATGACAGCATCCCGAAAGGACAGATGATCACAATCCCGATTCTGGGCGTCAACACCGACACGCAGACTTGGGGCGACGATGCTCTCGAGTTCAAGTGCGTCGTTTCCCTCTTGCGCTATTAGATCGCGGTTTGATCTTTTCCGCTGTTTCCTTTTCCAGACCCGAGCGGTGGGGCAACTTGCCCGAGGCGGTACATGCCGTGCCCGGCGTATGGGGAAACCAGCTGACCTTCGTCGCGGGCGCCCATAGCTGCATCGGCTTCCAATTCTCGGTGTCCGAGTACGTCGAGTCCCCCTCCCCGCGCGCTCGATTGAACCCGTCGGTGCAGACAAAAGGCGATCCTGTTCAGTCTGCTCCGCGCTTCCGAATTCCTGCCGGATGCGCAGCCCGTCCGCCCGGTGATCGCTGCGCAGCTCTCGCGACCGGAATCGTTTGTCTCGGATGGGAAGGGTGGGCAGGTGTCGTCGGGCGGGCTGTCTGTTGTGCTCAAAGCCTATAAGGGATCTGCTCTGTGATTCCAAGTCACTATGCTGTCACAATTAGAAATAATTTGGTGCAATGGCCACCTTTTGAAAGAAATTCACAATCGCTATCTTGACTTTGCCATCTGATGCTGTCATCGACCATCTAGCGAACGACTTGTGCATTTCCAAAGCTCTTTCTACAGCTTCATCAGCATCAACATGCGACACCCGACCCGGACCTATCGCCCAGCAGAATCATTCACCGAGGATCTTCAGTGCAAGTCGCACCACACACTTTCCGTACTATCTTCGCGCTGTCCGTCGTTCGGCAGGAGGGAACAGCGGCGGAAAGATGGGCGCGGAATTTGTGGAACTTCGCTGTCTTCGATGCGGGATGAAATGGCTACGACACCGGCGCGAGAGGACCGTGTGTGCCATAGGAGTGTGTTATCCATATCGAATGGTGACAGGTTTCGCGTTGTAAGAATTATCGAGACAGTACGGGTAAATAGATTGATGTCCGGAGTCAGAAGGTGAGACGTAGAGGCATGCATAATGTAAGATAGGATACGGGAGGGAAGGACCAAGCCCACGGAGGCATGTAGTGGAGCCAAGGATGGTGTTATGAGACCATGATAGGTCGGGGTTGGGCTGTAGTCGGGAAGAAACGCCTCAGTTTCAAAGGGAGGGGAGGGGAGTCGACGTCCATCGCGTTCTCAGGCTTGGACGCTGATGGCGAATGGGGCAACGAACGGGCATGCGCTCCGGTCCCGGAATGCAGCGGTGTGCGCGGTGACAAGCTGACGCAAGTGCTCGTCGGGCTCGCCGCAAGATCAGGCATCTGCAGCGGGAGGGGATCCCGAGGCGCGCGCAAATGCGGATGCAAGAATTGGGTTACGCGCACATGCCGCCGGCCCTCCTCTGAACCAAGTTGCCGCAGCCGGGCACCCCCCACACCCATGATCCCGTCCCAGTGCGCGAGGATCTCGTCCTCCCGCACGCCAAGCTGCCAGTCTAACACCTCCAGGAACTCTCGCTCGATGCGCCCGATGTCCCGCGGGCCAAACACCCCGCTCACGAGGCCCCAGTGGACGTTTTTCAGCGTGCTGTCCTGCGTGTACTTGCTCGCGACAATCAGCGCGCCAAGGAACACGCGCTCCAGGGCCCATTCTTCGAGTGCAATGCTGAGATGCGGACGTGCGCGCACGACGTAGACCAAGGCGACGAGCGCGGCGGCGGGCTGGACTTCCGCTCGGCGGAGGACCATCTCGACGAAGGCTGTGAACTTGCGCGCGTGGAGCGTGCGCGCATGGTTGCGGCCACGTGGTGCATCGCGAGTGAGTGCGTATTGGACCGTTTCTGAGATGCATTCGGCGAGGTATTCTGCGAATGCAAGTGGGAATTTGATTGAGACCCAAGCGTAAAGAGTCCGGACGTACCGATGAAGGACTGCGAGATATCCATGTCGATAAGCTGTATCATTGCGGAAGAGTGAGAAGCCGGGTTCACAAGCGATGCAGGATGCATGGAACTTGATGCAGTGGCCGACGAAGAGGCCGACGAAAAAGAGGCGGATGTCCACGCAGCGTAATCGAAGCTGGCGTTGCTCATGACGGGGACAGAAGGGTTCGGGCACGCCCCATAGTCGTTGCAGTGAGGCGATTATATAAAGACGTGGCTGACTTGGCGGGGAGTCAAATGTGTACACAGTGAGGCGGAGCAGGCCTGCGCGCAGCAACGCCGCTTACGTGTCCGATCACGCTCTGACTTCGATCAATCAATTCAAAACCGTGACTTCGAGTACAGAGCGCGTCGCGGAGACTCGGAAGAGTCTACAGGTCGATTGTAATAAATTTCCTGATTGAAAGCCTTTCCGTCTCTTTTTATGGTTCTAGAGTTGAGGACCTGCTGCCTACGACATCCATACTTCCTAGCCAGTTTGACATGTGCTTCATTTTCTGAAGCGCACACCGGAGACTCCAATGATGTTCCTGCATACATAGTAAGCTCTGCTGACTACAGTTTCAAATTCGGGCACGAGTCTCCATTTGATCGATGCCCGATTTTCGCTCAATTCATTCTCACACCACCGGAAAGCAACCCGCACGCGTTTGATCCATCTCGTCAGCAGCAATACGCTCGAAGGATTAGACCACAAGTCCCTCCGCTAGGTCACTTTTCACATGTCACAGGGACGAGAGACGAAAGCAAGGCTTCGCAATAAAAGGCTGGGTTATTTTCGTTTGTGGGTGCTGAGAAAAGACAAATAGATTGAGGGCGAAGGGGAGAGGAATTCTCTTTGAAGAGGACGGGAAGAGTTCAAATGATGATTTGAGCGGTCCAGAGGGATAAGCCGATCCGTGATTACGGCGGATTCCCTTACAAATCGGCGAGGGACAAATATCCTGCACACGAAAGTGCCGCATGGTCAACGTGTGAATGTGTACATACATGAATGAACGGTTTCCTCCGCCGGCGTGTTGAGTTCTAAGTTTGATTTCTTGGTTCTTGGGTTGAAAGCAGAGGATCGATGATACCCTCGGCATATTAAACAAAACGTTGCAGTATTGAATGTATTCTAGCAAAGTATTTATTGAGTGGATGCCCTGCCAGTTTCTCCAAATCTAACGAATCGATCGGATCTTTTCCTGGACGAAGTCCATGTTCGGCCGCAACGGCGCGTCAAACGTCCAGCACATCTCCAGAACGCGCCACAGCTCGTCACAAACCAGACTCTGGTATGCTTCCCTCTGAGGGGCAAGCTCTTCAAGCGCTTTACGGTCGACAACCACTTTATTTGTTCTGCGGCGTGGTGTCTGCGAGGACTGAATCTGAGCGTCTGGTCAGAAACTGATGCGCGGTCTGCAGCCTCTTCTCACGAATAGCCCAAGGATACCGAAGGAGTAGACGTCAGAGGCGTCCGTAGGCACAGCCGGCTCGCCTTCTGGTGTTTCCGTCGCCAGGAGCTCGGGTGCTGTATAGTTGATCGTGCGCTTTCTCGGAATGAATCCCGCCTCAGAGATCAAACGGCCAACTCCAAAGTCACACAAGCGTGGTTTGCCTGTGCTGTCGACAAGCACATTCGACTGCCATGAGTATCATGAGATAGAGCTCCCTCCACGCCATTCGAATGCGGACATACCGGCCGCAGATCACCGTGTACGATTCCGGAACAGTGGAGGTAACTTACGCCGGCCGCCACCCCTCGGATCTGAAGCCCATGTCGTCAGTGTCCATTCAAACTCCGACGGCGGGAACGTGCTGACCAGGCTCAGTCGATCGACGTTTTGACTTCCAGATAGATATCTTCCGATGCTCCCGAATCGACAGAACGGGTAGACAAGGATGGGGCTCGGGCCAAGCTCCTCGGATAGGTTCAAGAGTGGGAGGATATTTTTGTGGTCGAGGCGTCTCCAAACCCGGGATTCAGCACGCAGCTTCTGCCGTCATGAAAAATGAATGAACGGTGAAGGTCCTTGAAGAAGAAGGCGCCGAATACCTGAAATAGACTGCTCAATGCGGCAGAGTCGTGGGGTTCATCTATGATACGGATCAGCTTGAGCGCCACCTACCGTCGACGTTTGGTCAAGCCCCTGGCGCTTCAACTGAAACACGTACTCTGACTGGGGCCTTGCCTTCTGCCTTCTGCCGCCCAGCAAAGATTGTCGAGTTGCCGATCGACGAAATCGGGAATGGAGAGCGGAGTGTCAATTGGGGCGCGCTGCTCGGAATGAAGGGGAAAGACTTGGCCTGTAAAAAAACAGAGACTTTCAGGACTTCATTGAGCGAGCTAGGTGAATGAGCTCGGCATACATTATCACAGGCCTCTTCAGCGCTCGAGGAAAACCGCTCGCTTCCGTTCGTAGACACGGGAGTGGACGCGCACGAGCGGCGGGCGAGTTCCGGACTTGTGATCATGAAATATGACATGCTCCAGCTGCGCCTCTCCAGCACATCCGAGTTTCTCTTGCCAGTCTCCCGATTTGGATAAAGGTCGTCCAAAATGACTTCTTCGTGTTCTCCGAAGACCTGTCAAAGAGCTGCGTGAGATCTTGCTCGGAGCGACTCGAGAGGTGAAGCTTGCGTCCAAAATCGTTTCGTCGTTCTCTTGAGTGAACATGGATGTGAGCTGATCAGAGGAATGTGGGAGGGAGTGTGACATGAAGGAGCGGATGGTGCCCCATTATCAGTTCCAACGGCTACATCCTCGCCGATACCGCGTTGCTTGCGCGGAAATTGATATTGCTGAAAAAGTCAGACCCTCCTGACACGCGGATTGAACGAGGTGCCGAGTGCTGATCGTGGCCGATTGCAGAGAGCAATCAATCTTACAATTGATTGGGCGGTTTTTGATCGCTGAGAGTAACTGTTTTTTGTTTACATTGATTGTCCAATTGAGGATATTGATCGAATGATCCATTGCAATGGAGTGTTCATTTTGCTCTTGAAGCCCCAGCACCAGTGGCAAACCACCGCGAAGGAACTCAGAGACTGGATAGCTTGTTTATCTCGGCGTTCAAAGCATTTCCGACTCTACGCCGGACGACAGAGCTGAACGTTACGAAACTCACGACCAAGTAAGCGTAGACAAGGACAAGCAGCTCCGCTTCATCAAAAACCGCCCAATTTTTTTTAGATCTTTTGTGCGGTGGCCATCATCACTTCATAGTTTGCTTCTCCGAGACGGTAGCCTGGACCGTCAGGCCGTCACAGCATCAAGTGTTCGGGACTCCGATACAACCTGGCAGGACTTTGACTCGCTGCTCCCTTCCTTAGTCCTCATGGTTCTCGCAGCACTCCGATTGTGCAGATCGTATTGTAACTAGAGGTGTGCAGGCCACGCTCGTTAAGTTTCCATGATATAACGATGCGGGGCTCCCATATTCCTCGTTTGGCTTGTCATCTGGCCTTTTCCCCTCTCCCCTCGCCTATTCGACCTCCTCCTCCTTTTTCGCTCCTCTGCTCAAGTGCTCACCCCCTACCCCACCAGACCTGCCTGCCATTTCTGGTCACCCCGCGTCCGCTACGAACCCTCACGAAAAGTGAAGATGCCCGCTTATGACGATGACGATTTCATATTTCCGGTTCGGATGCTCAAGCCGCGCTCGAACGGTCATTTGAGTCTTCGAATAGATTTTCAAGAACCTAGCTCATCGCCCCGCCTCGGTCTTGCCACGCGGATTGGATGCAGTTCCGGTCCCCCAACGTCCGTTTTCGACTCCGGTCTCCGTGCGTAAACCTCGTGTCTGTTGTGGGGTATAGCTGTGCTTACTCTTTTCTACTGCTGACAGCCTGCTGACAGCCCCGATTCCATCGCGCACAGAATGGGGGATGTCACCGATGAACCACCGTGCGTGTCGACGGCGCCACGCCCAGCATCCTCGCGACCGCCTCTTGCGAAACTCGTCATCGATCATGCCAGATCTGGACCACCTTCCCCTTCGGGAGCTTCTTCAGACGACTGCGCCGGTGGTAGCCCAACGGCTGGTCTTAGTCCTCGCTTGAAGAGAAGGTCGAATGTTTGGGCAGCTTTGACACCAGCGGGGAAAAAGAGGGCCTGTCATGCGATGGCTCCAAACTATCGTCCCAGCTCCCCATTCAGGGATCGGCCTGGGTCACCGCTGGGAAAACGTCCAGGATCACCGGTGTATTCTCCGTTCTCTCCCACAGTGTCAGTGATCATCTCTAATGTTGTTTGTGGGCTGACACTCCTCCACAGACCTCTACATGATGTATGTGCATTGGCAAGTAATCTTTTTGTCCGCTGGCGGTGACGTGACACCTATGCAGATGTCGGATATGGGCGAAGAGCTGGACTCTTCTGTATGTGAATTTCGACTCGTTGAAGCCTGCTTGCCGAAACTCTGTGTCACTGCAGGATCAATCACTTATAGCCGCCCTCGGCACTGATCTCGCTGGCCGGATCGACTCCGTCGGTAGATTCCCCATTGGTGCAGGGGGATACGGCCAAGTATATCGAGGGAAGCTTGACGGTCGGTTCAGTGTGAGTAGGTTGTACTTTCGCCAAACTTGCAATTGACCTGCATAGGTTGCAATCAAATGGATGTGGAGTCCTACGTGCGACATGTCGCGGGTGGGCTAGCTCGTTGCTCTTACCCAGTACACTCTGACCGAGCGGGTTTGCAGTACATGCGGAGGGAACTCGAAATTTCCATTGGCCTCAAGCATGAAAACATCCTGCCTTTGATCGGTTCATGTAGACTGGATGGCCACCCGGTGCTCATAACCCCGTTTATGAAGTTCGGAGATATCTGGAAATATCTATCCGGTAGCCATCAGAAAGTGTCGGGTCTATCCCTGGTGCGCTCGAATGAATCGTTTCTGTCCGATGCACTCAGTCCATGTTCCACAGATCTTGGACGTAGCATCCGGGCTGGCCTATCTGCACAGGCACAACATTGTGCACGCAGATTTGAAACCGGTGAGTGTCCATCTCATTTGAGAGCATTCGCACTGACCGGGATTCAGTCAAACGTCCTGGTAGACAAACATCATCGCGGATGCATCTGCGACATGGGGATATCTCATAATCCCACTGACCATCTGTTCACGACCCCGACTGCTCACGGTTCGTTTCCGCACATGGCTCCCGAGCTTTTGTTCTTGGACATTCATGGCCGCGACTACTCTGAAATGAAGGTGACTCAGGCATCGGACGTTTATTCGTTCGGGATCACGGCTCTGGAGGCAAGATCTGCGCGTCCTGTCTCCGATATGCATGCTGACCTTCCCGCCCCTGCTCAGATCTTGATTGGAAGGAAATTGGAAAACAGGTCACGCCGTGGCCAATCCTACATTACCAACGAGGATGACTTGAAGAAGCGCGAGCCCCGGCGTTGTGATTACCCGCAAGTTCCTGACCAGATCTGGAATATCCTGGTCAACTGCTGGGCGCGAAACCCGGCGTCTCGCCCCACCATCTTTTGGATTCGTCAGCAACTCACTGGCATTTCAGGCGATTCGGCAGTCAGGCGTGTCTCTCATGGCTCTTAGTAGCTACTCTTGCCATGAGATAGACTGTTTAATGGAAATCCCTAGTGGGTTTACAAGCCTCGCACACGCCAGCGGTTGCCACATTAACTTCAGAGTACCTGATTGAATTGGGAGATGCCTCAAAGGCTTCAGAGCTCTCATTCCTTCAGAAGCCTCGGCCATAAGATATAGGATGAGGTGCTAGTTCGTACCCCAGCAAACGGAATGCGAAAAATGGTTTGTACCCGGGTTCGCCACAGGAGCCATATCGGATTCACGTGTTCTCACTTGCCAAAACGTTCCCGAGTTGAGAGACCTCCCCGGTGCTTCCGGCGTATCGGGGGCGATCCCGAAAGCCCCACCTCATCTTATCGGCATCAGTCACTCAGCGGTCAAGGTGACCTGTGATCTGTCACGGCTTCCTCTCTACTGCTGCCCGACGATGAACTCAGACGAAGACGATGATCTTGCACGCGCAATCGCGCTCAGTCTCGAAGAGGCACACGATGAGAACCGCTCGAATGGTCGCACCCGCCATCCTGCGAAGGGCAAAGCGAAAACAAGGTCGATTCCGGCTGAGGTGGTGGTGATCAGCGACGACGAAGATGAAGAAGAGGCACAAGGCCGGAAATCCCAGGAGCGAGGAAAGGATAACAGATCAGACGTTCCCAAGAATCTTCCATCCGTTCAACCCATGGCATCATCTTCGAAGGCACCCGTCGCCGTGCCACCACCAGCGCAGTTTACACCACCGCAACCTACACCACTTACCGAGCCGACGCCGCCCACTGCCAATCTGCCTGCTGGCGCTGGACTTCTTTCACTGCTCGGGGACCGAGCGCAGATGGAACGCGAGCGCTTGGCGCGTCAGAAACGGCTCCGCGGGCCTTCCCCGCCCGCACCACCCCCGGTTTCAAGCGGAGAGGAAGACCTTGATGATGACGAGGAGGATGAAGACGAGGATATGTGGACTGCCAGCGAAGGAAGCTCGCGGAAACGCGTGCGATTGAACTCAGCTGGGGACTCGGCATCTCGGGGCGGTCCGTCGCAGCCACCGACGTTCCTCGACGGGGTGCTACGGAGAGTGGAGACAAAGTACGCTGAGGCGGGGCCAGGGGAAACTGGATTGGCGCCTGGAGTCCGGTTGAGCGAGCTCATCGGGCCCAAAGACGAGCTGGCGTTCGCGATTCTCTCGGCTTTCGTCATCGATCCATCGTGGATCTACTCGTTCTTCGATCCAACGACGCCAGTCATTCTTGTTGCGGACTCGAATACCACAATGGCCGAATCATCTTCCAGCAGGTGCATCCGAAACTGCTCTTCCTCTCGTCCCCTCCGCTGATTGCTCTTCCCAGACCTACGCTCAAGAACATCTTCCCGAATTGGGTTCGAGTATGCCCGCCCCTCGGCAACCGAGGGTGTATGCACATGAAGTACATGCTGTTTTTCAAGAAGACTGGAGCGCTGCGCGTCGTGATCAGCAGTGCGAATCTTGTGCCACATGATTGGCGCGACGTGGAGAATGTGCGTTTGTCTATTCAGCTGACTCTCCCGCTTACGCTTCCACACTGTAGTACGTATTCGTTCAGGATGTGCCACGACTCAGACCAGCGGCCGATTTTGTGCGTCTGCGCACGGGTGAGAAACCTGGGGAAGCGTTCCCGTCGGTGCTGGCCGGGGTTTTGCGGGCTACGGGTGTCGAAGCAGCGCTGGCTATCATGGAGCAGCAGGGTGTAAGCTCGTCATGTTTTCACCGGTCAATCTGCCCCGCTCATCCCCACCCAGCGCACGGATCTGCCACTACCGACACTGATTCCGTCGACCGTCGCTCGGGGCAAACCTAAGATTTCGGCACTGGAAAGCAAGTGGGATTGGTCGAGAGTGCGCGCTGCCTTGGTACCTAGTGTTCCGGGACGATGGGAAGGCTGGGCCGGGGATCGGGCGGTGCTCTTGTGCGCAACCCCTGCTCGCATCCCATGTCTCGTGGGCTGATTGGGATTCAGGAACGGCCAGACCCGTCTCTTGCGCGCGATACAGAACCTTGGATGTGGTTTGGACCCCGAGAAGGGAAAGCGGAAAACGGGAGATTGGGAGATCGAGCTAGATTGTCTGGTACGTGTGCTTGGGCCGGTTTCGGATCGTGCTGATGGTTGGTGCAGACATCGTCCATAGGCACATACACTCCACCTTGGACTGCCGTATTCCGGCTCTGCGCTGGTGGACGTTCGCGTGCGATCCAAGCGTGGCTAGACCGTGGACGGAAGAAAGTGCGTATCCTCGTCACCAACTTGTAGCACCGGCTGATTGGGATGCTTTGCTAGACACCGAAACAAGGCCCCACTCGCATCCTGTATCCGACTCTTGAGACGATCAAAGGCACGAAAATGGGCGAGCCGGGCGCAGGGACGATCTTTTGTCGGCGGGCCCAGTGGACGAAGATCAGCGGGATGGCTAGCGATGCATCTGGACTGGAGATTCATGACGTGCGGAGTAGAAGTGGACCATTAACGATGCATACAAAGGTGTGCCGGGCGTTGATTCATGGTTACTGGCGCGGTTAGGAGCTGACACTGGATAGATGATTCTGGGCACGTTGAAAGGGCCACCGGCAGACGATTCCGCGACGGAGAGTGACACAGACAGCGACATAGAGGTGATCGAGACCGGACCTATAGGCAAGCCCCGGTCCTGGCTGTATGTCGGATCGCACAACTTCACCCCCAGCGCTTGGGGCAGGCTCAGTGGCAGTGGCTTCAATCCTGTTCTTGAGGTGATGCGCATGCGCGTTTAGCCTGCGGGATGCTCGAGCTGATGATCCTTCTCAGGTGATGAACTACGAGCTGGGTGTGGTGATGCGCTTGGAGACGGAGGCGGAGGAGAACAAGGCTATTGCGTGGGCGCGGCCGACCAGGCGCTATGTGAAAGACGATGTTCCTTGGGTGCGTGTCTGGTGGTACCGGTATTTTTCGATACTCATCGTGGTACCCAGATCCAGGAAGAGAGCCCGTTCTTTGCCGAGTAGAGTCCCGATAGATATGATGGCACATCTAGATACTGGCAGCAGCTAGAAAACTACTTTTCTGCAGAAAGCGGGTGGATTCCGTATTCGCTCCTTCTGTGGCGAGTCTCAGCAAAGGGAGATCGAGAGCGGATAGCGTTGCAGACGTGCAGGTGACTAAGACAGGGTAGAAAAACGACAAGCACACAGCTCGTTACACTAGCTAGCCTTGCGTCTCATATATTCGAAGCACATCGAGCCGCTTGTCTCAAAACTCATCCGAATATAGCACGCATATACTGTCGTACCGTCCAGATTGATTCCACATATACTCAAACTTGTGCTTGGGTCTCAGCACTGAGGGAAAGAGTTCGTCCTGAATGTCAAGGCATCGGGCAAGCAGTGCGGCGGCTGAGGCAGTTCGGGTAACCTTGCTGCAGGGATGATCGGGAGTTTTCTGAAAGCTAAAATTCATGCGTCCTGACGAGGATGATAGGCTCTTAGAGTTGAGCGCTGAGCGCTTATCAGCCGGAAAGTAGCAGCCACTCAACGAGACTTCATCGTGGCATTGATGGCCTGATGTAACTGCACAGCCACAGGTCTCCCACGTTCTCTTTCTTGTATGAAGCGCCGTGCGGGTCTCTCTTGAGTCCTAAGGGTCGCACTATACGCTTGGTTGCAAAAATGAATCTTTCACATCGCTATTTACTGTGCGCTGGAGTTCATGCGGATGAACATTCCTCTTAGTTCTCCACGTCCGTTCCGGCAGCGGATTGGGGTCTCGAAGTGAGACCGATCATGTCTGACTGAGAACTGGCCGCGAGTCAGCCAGGGTAAGTCTCGCATTCCACGATCTCTCTTCTCCTTCTCTTACGCCTCTGATCCAATTCTCACGCCGGATGGAGCTCTCACAATTTTTCGGGTGCGATACAGCCCTACTCTCCATTCATGCACTCGCTCGCTCACCTGCGCAACCATCAGCGCGATCCTCGTCGGCTCATGGCTCAACAATGTGCTCTACGTCATCGAGATCGTTTCCGCTGTGGCGTACTTCTCGCGCACTCGAGGAGAAGGGACTGCGCCGACGAACAGATGGTGGATCCAAGGGAGCATTGGGGTATGTGTTGTGGTGGATACGGCAGCGTTAGTAGCGACGCATGCGGCGGTGTACTTGGTGAGCCGCTTTCTGCTTCTTTTGGATACACGCTGATCAGGATGTGCTAGTACTGTGTCTCGCACTGGGGTCAGAAAGTTCCGCACTGGCAGAATCCGTGTCTGGGCTAACATTTGATCGCTGCAGGAGACATCTCGTACCTCGCTGGTCAAGTACGTAGCGCCGGCTCATGGATCTACTGCGCTTGGTTCTTATCTTGCGTGCACTGCAGCACTGGCCCGTGCAAATGAACGCTTTCACGAACGCCATCAACGTGCTCGTCGGCCAGAATCTGCTTATCTTCCGATGCTGGAGAGCGTGAGTTTTTCCCAAGGTAGCTTCCCGTTCCGTGCCTCACCTATCTACGATCTCTGTCAGCACGCGAATGTGGTCGATATCGATACTCTTGTGGCTTTTGTCGCTTCTGACAGTTCGTCACTCTCTTTTGGCCCGGGGTGGGATCCGAAGTTATCAGTGTTGATATCACACCATACAGTTTGCAGCGACACTCAGTACCTTTGCGCTGTTAGTGGAATCTGGCGATCCCACAACGGCGGGGAATTTCCTGACGCGCATAGTGTGAGTGCCGGACCACTTTGTCAGGCATCTATTCAGCTGTGAGCTGTAGATTGTCTCTCGTCTCGGCCACAGTGACTGACATTGGCATTGCGGTCTGTGTGAGTGCCTCCCGCATGGCGTAGTGCCTGGTGCTCTGATGTACACATAGCTAATCGTTCAGCTCGTTAACATACACTCCGCGTCAGATTTCAACGGCACAAAAAGGCGCGTCGTGCTTCATATATCATAGTCCAGCCACATTTCCCGAGGCTGATGATCACTGATCCCAGTATCATCCGTCGACTCATTCTCAACGCGCTACGAACGGGCATAATCACTTCGATTGGGGCGTCGATTGCGCTGATATCGTTTCTCACCGACCGCGACTCGGGCATCCCGTTTGTCTTCGGGTTCTGTTTCGGGCGGATTTATACGCTCACGGTGCTGTATAACCTGCGCACCCAGTGGCAGATATCCGTCGACGATAGCTCGGTCGTCATGAGCTCTACGGATCAGGGTGCAGCACGGACTGGTACTGAGTGCAGTATCGGTGAGTGCCGCCAATATGCGAACTTCCAGCTCTGATACACTCATTTCGTGGAGATGTTCACCACGAAAAGATCGTGAGCGTGGATTTCCGGCTGACGGAGCCACACCGATGCTCGACTGAGGCGGATGGCGAGTCTCTGGTTTCAGCGCAGGGCATCTCCAGGTTCCGGTATGGGCCCGATGGCCGCCAGGACTAGCATCGGTCCCAGTGGTCACATTTGTAGACATCAGTAGGGAAAGATATCGGCCACATGGACAGCACAAGCTCGTGAGAAAGAGCTGGGTCAGATGTCAGCTAGTCAAATGCAAGCTTGGTCAGAAATTTAAGCTTGTCAAATATTGGTTTGGTCAGAAAGGACCAGCTCGTGAAATGAGCCTAGTCAGATAGATTTCCCGTGAAAAGAACCGAAGGTAAATATATTTGGACGTGCAATGAAACGATTCGCTAACTATAGAGAAGCGTGGGACAAGTGCTCCAAACAGAACGAGAGACCCAATAGAGGATGAGAGATGTATTCTGCCGGTCTAATCACCGCACACACGGCGGCGTTAACCTGACATATTGAGATACCTGAATGTAACGTCAGCGACGCGTCCAGCATCATAACAGGATGGCAAATCCATCATCAAAGAACTCGCATGAACTTGATGTCCAACTCGACTCAACTCGGGCACCAAGCTGAGTTCTATATTGATGCGACCTCGCATCGAAGGTTCAGATACACGTCGCACGGGGTGATACATCCTAGTCGCGTCTTGCATTCTCGAGCCGACCTGTCTCAGGGATGTGATGAAGAAAGGGGAGAAATAACGATGCTATAAGTGTATGATGGTGAGCCCGCCTTCTGTACGCGCCGCGGAGAGCCCGAGCGGGTAGACCATCTCGAAGTCCTCGCTCGTGCTCTGCGTGAGGATGAGAGAACCTGCGTGAGCAGCCGGGACACTGGGTCCTCACGGCTCCTGATTTCCGGGAATTTGGCTCCAACCTGAACCACTGTCGCTTGGCACAGATGTGGCACGATTGTCGTATGCGATCCGTTGCTCACCAGTGAGCAAAGGACGTAAATTATTTTGATTAACGAGCTTTTCGCGAGACATGAGGTATCGATTTCGGTTTCGATTTTACTTCGATGACATTCCCACGGTCGGTAGCTCAAAATATGATGGGGCCGCGGAGAGCTTGGTGCGCACGAGAAAAGAAGCAGTTTTATCTAAGAAGGGCATGAGATAGATTCACGGATCCGAGTAGAGGTGTGACTCCAGTAGGTGCTTTGGGTGACGGTCTTGGGTAAGGTCCAAAGTCGCCATCACTACTCCTCATCACAAGATCACGCATCGGCCCGGAAAACCTCCCGTGATGCAATCAATGTCTGCTTGTCAAAGACCTGGTCAATCACGCTGACGTCCTTCTCCTTGACTTGCTTCATCGCCCGCGCTGACCAAAAAAAAAAATGGACGGCGCGTTTTCTTGAATAGGATCAACTCGCATTGCGAGCCTTCCTCATTCCATGGGCCACCGCGTCAGACAGCCATCAAGGCATCCACAATCGATGCACGAGGCGATTGCCAATCAAGGACACGCGCACTGCAGCTCCAGCATCCTTCGCACGACGATAACTCTTGCCCCACTCTCCCATGGCCGACGCAATCCTCCAGTCCCTCACTGCCAGCGCGATCTTCGATCTCACCGGCGTTGTCGCCGTCGTCACGGGCGGAGGAACGGTGCGTGGCGGACGCCTGGGTTATATGTGAACGTCTTCATGCGAGGCTGAGCAGGGTATTGGGATGATGATCTCTTCCACGCTCGTTGCGAATGGCGCCACGGTGTACATCATTGGACCCAACCAAGCCGAACTGGATCGGTGCGGCCATGCATTGGCGGCATACGGATATCAGTATTGACGAGGCAGCAGAGTCTGTGCGAACTACAACGCGGCGAGCGAGAATGTGCCCTCGCGCGGGAGGATGCATGGGATTGAAGGGGATGTCCGGCACAAGGTGCGTCCTTTCCCTTCGTTCCTCCGTTATCACTCCATGCGAAACCGATCTCTCCCCAGAGCGAAGCCACGCGGCTGGCCGCCGCGATCGCCCAGCGCGAATCCCACGTGACGGTGCTCTTCAACAACGCGGGGGTCCACACCGGCCGGATCGCACGTCCGCCGCCCGGCTCGACCGCGGCGGACTACGTCGCAGCGGCCTTTGACGCAGTCTCGCAGCAGGACTTTGACGACTCGCTGCAGACCAACGCTGTCGGTCCATACTGGCTTACGTTCGCGTTTCTCCCGCTGCTCGAGGCGTGGAAGCAACAAGACGGGTACAAGCGCGGTAGATTCGTGCCCCAGATCGTCATGACTAGCTCCATGAACGGGTGGACCAAGGATGCAGCCACAGGGGGTCTGAGCTACCCGTACTTGTTCTCGAAGAGTGCGCTTGGGCATGCGACGGCGAGTCTTGCAAACGAGCTGCTGCCGCTGGGTATCCGAGTCAATGGAATCGCACCCGGTTTTTTTGCTACCAAAGTCAGTGGTCGTTTACTTTTCAGTTGGATCTTGGGGACTGAGTGTTTCCTATGCGCTCTGACAGATGACGACTCTCGCTGCCGATGAAAACGGAATGTCCGTACTTCCGGAAAACTTTCCCGCCGGTTTTGAGGTCCCCACCGAGTCGGGAGTAGGTTCACCGCGCGACATGGGAAGTTTGGCGCTGTTTCTCGTCGCGAACTGGTTTGTGAATGGAGAAACGGTCTTGATTGACGGCGGAGTGAGTCTTTTCATTGCGTAGTGACCGTCTCGCTCACACCTAGATCTAGACTCTGCTCAAAGCCCCATCTGCTTATTAGGAAAAGTTGTCATGGCAAACAGTGCATTGATGATATATGGATGATCAGGATGATTTTCCGGAAGAGTCCGATCTACAGGGTCCTTCCAACCCAACTAAAGTGTAAATGTCGATAGATCATCTACACATCGAGGTTCCATGAAAACAAGTCTCATTATCTTAATCAAGGAACCACTTTCAAAGTCGATCATTGTCCTGTAATGCATGTGCGGTGCATGTGAGATGGTGCGGCGATAGTCTTGACATTCAGGATACTCCAGAAGTGGTCGGAGTCGGATATCAGTGGATGAAGGTGACTTGAAAAACTTCCGGACCACACCGCACATTGAAGACGAAGTGTGACAAGCGAAGTTCTGACTCAGCAGCGATGATCGCTGGCGGTGTTCCTGTTGCTCACCATCGACTTGTTCATCAACCAAGTCCGTGTTCAACAAGTGGCACGAATTACCCGTGGAAAAATTGTTTCCTGGTCGGGCCGTGGTTTTGTCAGTTTTGCGTCCGTTATTCCAGGCGAGTTGCGGCGCCACGAAAGCTCGAACGGCATGCATGGTACCTACATAAACGTCGAGGAAGCATGCAGACAGACTATCCAACACCGCCAACATGCCCACCAAACCAAGTGCCGATGCTAAACTGTTCTCTCCGGTGAAGATCGGGAGTGTGACAATGCCCAACCGAATCTGTGAGCAGCCGTTTTTTCGTTCGCCCCGCAGAGCAGCTGACACTCAGCGGCAGTCATGGCGGCCCTGGCGCGGAGCCGCTCGACGGAAACAATTCCAAACGATATCATGCTCGAGTATTATATGCAGCGTGTACGAGGCGGTGCAGGGTTGATCGTCAGCGAGGCGAATCTCGTCAGCCAGCAAGGGTGCGTCTGGCCCCCCGGTTGTGATCCGGAGTGCGTCGCCGTGTCGCTTACGACATCATGTCAGCACGGAGTGGCCAAACTCGCCCGGCATCTGGAACAGCGCGCAAGCAGCTGGGTGGAAGAGGATCGTCGACGCTGTGCACAAGGAGGGCGGGCGCATGTATTGCCAGCTTTTCCACAGTGAGTGTTTGCTCCTTTGGGGCTGCGGGCGCAGCTCACGGATGCAGCTGGACGTGTATCGCACCCCGAAGCGCCTCACCAAATTGCATCGGGAGAGGTGAGCGCCGCCCTAAACTGCGAATATTTGTTTTGCCTAATCTACATTGAAGCCTATCTGGGGGCCTTCCGCGATTCGCGCCGCAGGAGGGAAGTTCCGATTCCTGCCAGGTGTACCGGGCTATCAGATGGTCAGTATCTTGCCGTAGCGGCACTCTGAAAACGCGCAGCTGCTAACCAACTTTTGAAGCCGACGGAGATCCCAGACCCAATGAAGATCGTAGAGTTGTTCAGGATTGCTGCATTGCACGCGAAAGACGCCGGATTTGATGGTGTCGAGAGTGAGTTGCGTCTGTAACCGCGCTTTGCCGGATGCCTGACTGCAACTTCTCTACCACAGTCCATGGTGCTAACGGCTACCTGATCCATCAATTTATGGATCCCAGCGCAAACCAGCGTACCGATAAGTGGGGTGGCAGTCCGGAGAACCGTGCCCGGTTCCTTCTGGAGATCTTGAAAGTCGTATGCGAGATCTGGGGTCCGAACGTTGGACTCAAGATAAACCCTGGTATGTTTTCATGCAAGTCGGAGGTCCTCCATCTCAATCACTCTCGCCAGGGGGCGGATACAACGACATGGGCTTTCCACTCGACGAGACCATCGCGTCGTTCGGCTATCTTCTCGCCAAGGTTGACAAGATGGGGCTTGCATACGTCTGCATCTTGCAGTACCTCGATTACTTCGATACCGCCAAGCGCGGGACGGCGCACGACGTGTGGGAGACGTACGCGCCGTTCCTCAAGAACACGCCGGTAATCCCCAACGGCGGGGTCACCCCAGAGCAGGCGCTCGAGTGGGTCGAGAGCGGGAAATATCCCGCGGTTTTCATCGGCATCCCGTGGATCTCGCACCCAGATTTGACCCGCCGCGTCAAGGCTGGAAAGCCGCTCGACAATCCGTTGGACGGTCCACATACCCATGGCGGGAATTTCGAGCCGTCGATTGGGTACTTGGACTACCCCGAAGCCACGTATGATTAATATTAGAGATTGACGAAAATAGGAGCCAGCACATTTCTATGCGATGAACGACTGACCTGTGGGCACGAAAGTGTTGCCCTGGTTTTGAGTGTTGAGGCCTTGAGCCGTGGTGATACAGCGCCGAGGAAGTTTTCAAGACGCTTGGTTTGTTCATAGATCCTCAGACCTCTCTCGCCGCCAGTCCGAGACTGCTGCACCGCTGCCAGCCCTAAACTTTCGATACTTCTCTTTGCAGCTACAACCTCGCAGTTGATCTGAACCTTGCAATCTACGATGGATACAGTCGTTTGGAAACTAAGCCGAGCAGTAGTTAAATCAGTACTGTAGGTTGGTGACTTTTTCGTCCGTGTTATAATTTGGTATAGGACCCGGAGAAGTGGACGTAGAATTGGTAGTATGGAAGTGCATTGCGCAAGATGTCTGTAGTTCCGATAGGTATGGTATGTGCTAGATTAGAAGGTCAGGTTGAGATGGACGGGTCGGTCAATGGATTGGGCTACGGCCCAGGCGATGTTGGCAGCGGACGGATGAATCTTTTCTTGGAAACACCGCTCCAGACATCCGATTCATCGATCTCGAAAATGATGTCGACCAGAAATGGGACGGAGGTGGCTCCATTGACGCCTAGTCGCTATATATGGGATTGGTAGGGCCCACACCAAGGACCAAGAGGACCCACTACACGCGAATTCGACTCGAGCGGGTAAAACTCGGAGAACGGATTCAGCAGTCGTGCATGCCCTTCGCCCGCATCGTTCAGGATCAGCCCGTCGCGCTCCTTCATCGCGATGTATAGCTTCACCCATGAGCACAATCAGAATCGCCACGCATTCGCGCACGCCGATAAGACACTTACCACACCGTTCCGCACACACACCATCGCATGCTGGCTCCCAAGCGCCGTCTTGCCTCTCGGAACAGTGAGGAACCCGTTATCCAGCTCGTCCGTGCGCCCGCTCCCGCGCTTCGCGCTCGCGCGCCCGATCGTCACCGGATCCGCGCCATCGATGAGGCACAGCGTCTTCGGGGAGAAGCGCGCGAACTCCGATTCGGCGGAGGAGGAGAGGGAGGACGACGCGCTGTTGGGTGGGCTGGACGTCGCGAGCGGGAGGAGCGCGGGGAGGTGCGTCGGGGAGTCCGTCAGCGAGGGCGGGCGCATGTGCACGTATCTCACGCTCATCGTCGTCGTCTCGAGGCGGGGGGTGTGAGGTGTGCCCTGGGCTGCGCAGACGCGTCGAGGGGTGGCAGTGCGCGTGGATGGGTGTCCGAGGGAACAAAGACACAAGAGGGTGACACGTCTGTATGGAGGCCGGGAACAGCATGCTGATTCGCGGCGCGAAATGAGATCGCTGTCTGATTGATGGATCGCTGCACGTGTTCGGCATCATTCACGGCATATCACATTGTACTTTGTTGCTTGTGCTCTGTAAGGTTTATAAATGCTAGTTAATGTACACACTAGTTAGATATCATATTGTATGTATGTATTCTTGTTAACAAGCATTGAGTTCCTCTGGTCCTGAAATTGATCGGTCACGTGCAGTTTTGATGAGTCAGCAAGGTCGCCGAAACACTTTCACGTGATCCAGTCTCATTATTGCGGACGCCCTGGGCAGGAATCAATGAGTGTCCTCTATAGGCATGTCATTGTTCAAGCTACTTAAGTAGTGCTGAGTCTGTAGTCCAATGGTACAACTCCGACCCGGTTGGATGCTCGCTTCCTTGGAATAAGCTCAGGAGGCAGCGATCCCCAGGAACTAGACCGCCAGGGACTCTGCTAAGGCATCGAGAAATGCCTAAATCAATTAGATTAAAACAGTGCCGCTCCAAACCGGCAGAAGAAATTAAATATTGTTTGAAAATTGCAACCTGTCTAGACCTTTGTAGCAATAAGCCTGAGCAGTCGAAGTAATGCTGTCGAGCACTCTGAACACGAGATTTTTGGAATTGTACCAATGTGCACAACACTTAAATGCAGATGACTGGTAGATTTACAGTTTACCTTGTACTCAGCAATGTACAGAAGTGACAAAGACTACATAATCAGGTTACTGTGAATTCTTCAAACTGTTGCGCTTTGGGTAGTAGATACTTGGCTAAATCCTCAGTGGCACTACTTAATTAGCTTGAACGATGACATGCCTATAGAGGACACTCATTGATTCCTGCCCAGGGCGTCCGCAATAATGAGACTGGATCACGTGAAAGTGTTTCGGCGACCTTGCTGACTCATCAAAACTGCACGTGACCGATCAATTTCAGGACCAGAGGAACTCAACGCTTGTTAACAAGAATACATACATACAATATGATATCTAACTAGTGTGTACATTAACTAGCATTTATAAACCTTACAGAGCACAAGCAACAAAGTACAATGTGATATGCCATGAATGATGCCGAACACGTGCAGCAATCCATCAATCAGACAGCGATCTCATTTCGCGCCGCGAATCAGCATGCTGTTCTATGGAAACCCGGAGCGGTCTGCTCATGTCAAATGGTTATGCGACGATGATCTTTGATAAGCGATGTCAAGACCCCAGAACCATTACACTAAGCAACATTACGAGCACACAAAACCGATAGATTCAATGTATTGAGTACTAATACTGAACGCTGAATCGGTGGAAATATCACGGCCCGCAGACATAAATTAAACAGGGACTTGAGCAAGGGGTTTGAGGCATCCAGTGATGATCAGAATGATCACGTGCAACAACCTTGACGAGCTCGCTGACAAATCCATTGAGATCTTTCAGTGCACGTGATAGATTGATTCATCACGTGCCAGATCAATTGTGGCTGCTTTGTCAGCTCAAGCAGCTTGCTACGTCATACTGATGTGGCCTCTGATCAACTGATTGCGGGGCCAGGGTGCATCACTGCTCGTCAACGCAACTAAATACCAATGTGAAGACTCTAGGTACTAGTAATCTACCACTCATCTGGCTCAGCATCGGGACGTTCCTCATCAGAGAACCAAGCAAAAATCTCCTCGTCGTCGTCGGTGTCTGTCTCGTTGTCATTGATCCGCGACTCAACATTGTCAATGAGCTGTTCGAGCGCGGCACAGTGATCCAAACCTGCCAAAGTGAACATGAGGTGAAGATTCGGGTGCAACGACTCACCTAATCCAGCACCAGCATTTACACCACCCATGTAGTATGCACCATCCTGTCCGATCACGTCTTCACCTCCTCGAAGTGGACGCAGGCCGGCAATGGGTTGAATCTCGTCACAATATTGATCCGCAGCTTGCGTAAGAGCAAAACCCCAGATCTGGTCCACACTGGGACCCGCGGTGCCCGGGAGCTGATCTAGCTCCTCGAAGCATCGCAGGAGTTGCCTATAGACGTCCCAGCATGTTTGTCGAGTCACTGGGGGGCTCCCAAGGTCGGCATAGAACCTGCTGATGTACTCAGCAAAATCCGGCGGCACAAGGTGGAAGATGTTGTGAGCTGGTGGGGCGTACTGCTCTCGTACGGTGTCAATGTGAGCTTGATTGACTTTCACCTGCATAAAAGAACATTGTCTCGCTCATTATGGGAAACATGAGGGGGGACCAACGTACCTTGAAGTCCAAAATCGCGTACTCCTCTGGGAATTCCAACATGTGCTGCGGAACACCATGAGGCAGGATTTTGTTGCGATCACGACGCTTGGCAGTCATATTCACGCGTTTTTGGTACGCTTCAAGCTCGGCTTGAAGCCAGGGGATGAAAACCCAACGAAATATAAGACTGTGAAGTTGATCAGCTATAAGAGAGAAAGATACAGTGATTACAAAAGCGCACAATTCGAGAACGATCCCTGGGTCATACCATCCGTTGTCCACACCTGTATCGAGGATATCTTCGAACCCGGGCGTAAATTGGCGACGCATCATGCTCCAAGTGATCTCGGGCATGACATTTTTCTTCTCACGCATGTAACGGTGCTTGTCAGGGGAGACGTGTCAGCAGGATGAGGTCATCGGCATTGATCCGGCGGTGTTCCGGCGGTGATCCGAGGGTTATCAGTCAGCGGTGTCATGCTTCTTACGTCATCTACTTGTATATAGATAGTTGCTGGGGATCTCTGATCCCCAGTCTTGTTATCGACTTGGCCCCTGGGCTCCACTCCCCTTACAGTGCTGGGACGTTCCTGCAAGGTCAGG
This sequence comes from Mycena citricolor, assembly GCA_963692855.1. Lineage (NCBI taxonomy): Eukaryota > Fungi > Basidiomycota > Agaricomycetes > Agaricales > Mycenaceae > Mycena > Mycena citricolor. Next base: position 101,985 of record CAVNYO010000417.1, on the reverse strand, counting down.
ATCATGGAGATGGCGAAGCGTCGTGTGTCCATTTGCGATTCCGACGTTCTCAGAGCCAGGATCGCTCTGGCTTACTAAGGGAATGACTGGAACAAGGTGTCAGTAGCATTAAGAATGAGTAAAATCTGTACTTGCATTGAAGATTTTGAACCGCGTCAAGATAATAACTCAGAATTAGACGAGGGTTGCTATTATTCCACCAGATTTTCATCCAATGGATGTATCCAATGAATGGATCGATCCCAGTGTGAAGTGCAAGACCAAATTTATACTTCCATTTGTCGTGCTGGTCCACAGCCCAGATATCGTTCACTCCGGCAGCCCAGAAACGTTTTCGCTTGAAGTGTCCATGGCGACGTTCACGGACTAGATGCGGCTCGTACGCACGAAAGTATTCGATCACGACACTCCTGCAACTGGATGAAAACGACGACTGATCTGTGAGAAAAGAAACATGTACCGTGGAACCAGAATGTCCTCTTCATGAAAGAGCAAGTTCACCATGTCACGGGCACCGGCACGAGGATACACAATACGGATTCTCGCAATAGGGCCCATAATTGAATCGACAGTGTGACCCTGCTTGCGAACCCGAAAGAAACCCATTCGCTCTCGGAGTTTCTGAAAGGCTTTGATTCTGCAGAATCCTCAAAACAGCTGATCTGAAGCAAGATGAGCGACGTACTCAAGTCTGTAACGGGAGAGATCAATATGATGTTTCTTTAGTTGCTCCAGAATATACCTGTCGCTGTGCTTCATTCTCCAATAATACTCGATCAACGTCCGCAACTCGGGGGTCTCAGGTGCTAAGTGAGGGGATCAGCTATTAGAATTGGATGTGAATCTTGAAAAGCTGACGGAGTGGTTAATGTTGATTGGGCATTCTCAACGAGACGGCAGGAGGTTTAGATGAAAGAGACGAGTAGGAGAATCAAGTACAGAATTGATAGTAAAGAACTATCGAGAGGCCCTTGCCTTAAATGCGCACAGATTATGTGCTGATACATATCCATTGGACGTAATTGTGAAACCCGTGAAAGTTCAATCCAGCGGAGCTTGCACCCTCTCATGGCTAGTCGTTGGTTGTAATGAACCTCCGAACTTAGCGAGCTCATGGCCAACACGCTGTGATCACCAGGTGTGGCACTTATGGTCCTCGAGGTGCGGCACTTCATTCCTTGAGGCACCAAAATGACTCCGTGAACACGGTCTGCTGTACTACCAATTTAATTTCAATATCCGTGTATCTTGCACGTTCCTGCAAGCGAAATGAGGTAGTGCGTGGATCTCACATGTAATTATTAGATGCACCGCTCTGAGTCCGATACAATTGTGCTAAATCACCAGTTATAAGCACACAAACTTGCTGTAAGTCCTAGTCGTCTCCTGCTACTGTGATCTACCTGCCTGACCAGCACAATTCCAGCGTCAGAAGTTGTCTTATTCTCTGTGGTGGCCAACTTCACAGAGCAGCGTGTTGCACTTCACAATGTCCCCGGTGCCAATAGGGTTTTGCCCTCGTGGCACCGGAGAGTTCTGTTGAGGCGGTCAATCTATTTGCGTTGGACAGAAAGGCTATTTTGTTTCTAAGAGTGGCAAGCACAATGCCTACTGTGTTGTGTGCTATAATTACTACTTGTCCTACTGTGATCGCCAACGAGATACATCAAAACCTAGTTTATTTTGCATTTTGGGACCCGTGGTGTACTAAATCGCCAGTTATAAGCGCGACAACTCTCTTGAAGTCCTCGTCGTCTCCTCCTACTGGGATCTACCTGCCTGGCCTCATGTCTCGAGGACAGGATTCTCAGTGTTGGAATTCTTCTGTGGCGGCCAGTTTCACGGAGAAGCATGTTGCACTCCAGGATGTCTCCTGTGGCACCGGACAGTTCTGTCGAGGCGATCAATACATTCGTATTGGGCAGAAAGGCTATCGTGTTTCGGAGAGTGGCAAGCGCAATGCCCACCGCATTGTGTGTTATAATTGCTACTCGTACTACCGTGATCGCCAACGAGGTACGTCAGAACTTTATTTAATTCACGTTTTGGAACTCGTGGTGTTAACATCGGCACAGACTCTCAAAGTTCGCATGCTGCTGGACCTCCGCGATCCTCGGCCCCAGCTCCAGATGCCAAAGAGATTCAACGCATGAATAATCAGGGCCGTTTGGGAGGTACGTGTCACAATATCCAATATCCTCACAAGTCCGGCCTCATGTTGCACCCATGTAGATGTCTCGCGTGCTCAGCAGCACGTTTCGATTTTTCCTCGCTCGGGTGGCACAATGGGCCCACCGTCATCTGTTCCCGGTATGTCTCCCATCGATTCTGGTGTCCATTCAGGACTAAATGCCAAATTAATTTTTAGCACGCCCGATTGTTGCAGCTCCGAGTGCCTGGGATCGTTCTCGCAACTCTGATATTGTGTCTCAAAAAGGCTCGAGGAGTCAGAATCAGTGGTCTGACAAGGGATACTCGAAGAATCACGCACAGTACCAAGCGTCTCGTGGCTCATGGGCACGCTCAAGTTATGTGGGGCGTTCTCCAAAGATGTTGCCCATCCTGGTTGGTATTCGATACGAGATTCTCAAGAAACCAAGAGGCGAAAGCTATGGAGTGAGTTCCGACAGGTCTACAGTCCGATATTACAATCTCACTTTACCGCAGACCATCAGCGAAGGCAGCAAAATTCCCGGCGACGCAAGCGCCGAGTTCATCTTCAACCACGTGTTTGAGGTCCTGTATGACCGTCTCGTCGCAGATGCCAATTTCCAGTTCCGTGAGAACGAGCTCACTGTCCGGGACGTGACAACTTGGCAAGATTTCAAGGCTCTCCAGTCTGACCACGTGTTCTACTGGGACAAGTACTACAAGATCTCGGGCAAGGCGACAAAACCAGAATGGAAGGCTCCCAGGGCATCTGTTCAGATTGCTCTAGTGATTTCGGGCAGGGAGTGGCAACGACGCACGGAAATGTTAGCAGCGTCTGAACCTGATGTGCGTATTTCCACTCTTGTTCTATCTACATTAATAATGCTAACAACGTGAAGGCCGACTCAAATGAAAATTCTGTCAGTGCCACAGCGAGCGCCGTCCAGACTCGGGTCACTCGGTTTGTACGTGATCCATATGAGTCGTGTTGTGTCCGTAGTGGATAACTTTCACAGACAGCATCCGTCTCGAATGCATCTGATCAAACAGAGGCCAGCACCATCAGGAGTCTGGCTCGATCCACTGATCGTGAGGCAACTAGGGCGCTTTCGCAACGCTCTGGTTCCTCATCATCGAGTGCCGTAGTTCTCGGAGCAGCAACATGGTCCCCCGATAAACGCCATGAACGTACACTGAGCCTTGGTGCTCCTTCGACACCTCCCTCGTCGCCACAGCTTCGATCAAAGTGTTCACATCCTGGCTGGCGCTCACCGGATGAGGCGGACTTTGCCCGGCTTCGAAAGGTGGCTAGTGTTGGAGGTCAGGTATCTCGATCAGGCACTTGCGGTACGGAATCTCATGTTCCAATCAACTCACCTTGGCTGAATTTGTCTGCCTAGATGTCCCAACTTGCGAGCAGATTCTATTTTTCCGCATTTATCCCAAAGCCATGGACGCACTGTTCACTCAGGACGAGGCGGCGATGCAGTTTGTGTGCGATCCGGCTGTGGCTGAGCCAGGCACACTCAGTGTTGTCCTGTCTGCTGCTTTAGGGTCTGGTAGTTTCAAGGACGCATACAAAGGTTTCCTCACCCTTGTTCGACCATCAACGTCTCCCACTGGGCTCGGATCAACTGTGAATCAACGCGTTGCGGCCAAACGGATGATCGATACAAAGGCCAGTCGACGTGATACAGTCGGAATCAGACGGTTCAGTCCGGCAGTCGAACTTGAGCAGAGCATTTGCGAAGGGAATCTGCTGCTTTGGGCAACCTCACTGTTCGACCTCACAGATACTTTCGTCCGTCATCAGCTCAGTAAGCTCGGGGAGCCGCCCTCCAATCTTGTCATCCCGGACATTCGATTTGTCGAGGGCGGCGTTGCACAAGTCCACAACACTGTCACTGGTACCAATGTTGTCCGGGCATCATCCCTGCGCCGTTCTTTCATCATTGAAGAACTGATTCCCTCTCGCTTTGTCAAATTTGTCCATAATCGCGCTGCTGTTCCTCATTTAGATCCTGATCACCCGTCGTATCACATTGCGCTCTATCTCTGTTTCACGCAGCACGTTCAGTACGTGTACACTGGACGGAGCATGTTCTTGTCGGACTATCAAGGTGAGCATTCACTCGTTGTGCGACTCCCACTGATTAATTTGATCAACCAGGCTCTGAATCCCTTCTCACGGACCCTCAGATCATGACCACTCCGTGCGGCATTCATTTTGTACCACATCACACTTTCACTCATCACTTACAGCGAGATTGCCAAACAGCGTGGAACTCCAATGTTTGGCGGTGGCAACGTCAGTGAGCTCTTCAACGTGTTTTGTAACCAACACGTGTGCTCCGATTATTGCCGGTTCTTCGGTCTCAAACCCCTTGCTCAAGTCCCTGTTTAATTTATGTTTGCGGGCCGTGATATTTCCACCGATTCAGCGTTCAGTATTAGTACTCAATACATTGAATCTATCGGTTTTGTGTGCTCGTAATGTTGCTTAGTGTAATGGTTCTGGGGTCTTGACATCGCTTATCAAAGATCATCGTCGCATAACCATTTGACATGAGCAGACCGCTCCGGGTTTCCATAATTATCAAAGATAAGATGAGATCATCGTCCGGCAACATCCGGCCCGGTTGCCGATTGGCTGTCTAACATCTCGCTCATTAAGTATCGGCATTCTGCGAGGCAGATGATTTGTATGATTACGATACCTCACATCTCGCAATTTGGCACCCTCGTCTACTTCCTCAGATCATTGTCTTTGTCAACATAGAAGGCACGAGAAACCGTGTCGTCATGAGAGCGATCAAACATTCCTAGTCATCATACAACATCGCAACCCAAAATCTATTGGACGTTGATTGAGAGTTGTCCCCTATCCTGAACGTTCAAGAACCGCTTGTTTCAGATCCAAATTCGCAGTGTCTTCAAGACTGGACTCGAACAAGGTTGCATGAAACATGTCATTTGGCTACGAGCTTCATTACACATCTAAGAAACCGAGTAGTGAGGAACATGGCTTCCGAGGAGCCTCTTCAATCGAACGCACTGAGATTTAGGATAGAGGTTGGAATATTTTAAATGAGACTAAGCGCCCCAAACAGGTACTGACACCCCTGAAAGTGCGCATATTTACATAGACTCGGGGGCGGCTAGTCTGGTTTCATTGCATGATCTCCTCAACTGCATTCCTTCCCTCGGAGTTTTTGAAGAATAATACATCGCCCTCGTCCTCAACGAATCTGCACTGTGTGAAGGTTGTCCACAGTGCAATCAACGCCGGCTACAAGTTTCGTGAGCCCTCGAGAAGCGACTGACGTGAAGCATGAACAACGCCAACCGTTTCGTCATGTCGATAATGCTCGCCGAGAACAGGACGGATCGCACGTGTCACCTCAGGGAGGTTATCTGCGCCGCAATTAAGCGGGTGGACATCCATAGATAAAAACGCACAGAATGGTATCCCGCTGAAAAAATGGTGTGCCACGTGGTCTGAGCCGATCTACCGCGCAGTTAGCTCAGGGCGGGTGGGTGCGTGAGGATCCGCGCACATGGTGCAGAAAAAACCGGCCGACCCAGCCGAACAGTGGACGATCCACAGTCGCGAGCGACCCGCGCGTGAATGTCCATGCCGACGAGCGGTAGTACGGCACAGCGGGCGAAGCGTGCTGCAGATATGTCACAGTGACGATCCTGCCCATCCATAACCCGTTCACTCCGTCTTCGTCGTCGAAAATTCGAGGCGACGCACCAATTATGCGCAAACTACAAATCAGGTTGATCGCCGCGGAATTTCGTAGTCGGATGAGCTCACCAGCCACGGAAGGATGTATAGTTTTACCAGGGCACCAATCCCTGCCCGGCACGCAAAAAGGCAAAGAAGACCGAGCATAACGAGCACCGCGGCATCGGACACGAGGATCGACAGGCCTGGCGAGGTTAATCGTCCCGTTGAACCTTGTTTGATGGCATGCACATACGTTGAGAGGAGCGGAACAGTCCCGAGCTGGGATTGTAGTGCTGTATAGGACTTCCATGTCAGTAGCCCGACTCATGCATCAGCGAATGATGGACGGACACTGGTCCAGGGAGGATATTTGCGATTTCCTTTCCGATTATGGCTGCGTGTGTCGGTCGATGGATGCGGAGAGAGAAGTGCCAGAATGAGCGCACAGTAAGTAAAGCTGGAATCCTCTTGGGGATGCGGATGAGTCTACCAGTTTCCTACCTCAAACTACGGAACACTCACAGGAACTGCCTCACGACGAGCTTGAACAGCGTGTATGCTGGGGTATCGTCTAATACGTCCGTGTAGTCTTCTAGACGCGCAGTCGAAGCCGGGGGCAAGCCCAGGTCCCCTCGGTATGGAGCTGGAATCTGGTGTGCAAACGTCGGGGCAACAGGACTGGTCGGGGACCCACGTAGATACGTCTCGTCGCGATCCAGATGATTTGTGCCCTTCTGCAGAGCAGCGGATAGTCAGCACATGTCGGATGTTGGGCCAAGAACCACAACATACATGGTGCGCCCGATGCGTTGCTCGCCATGCAAAATACGGCGTGAGCACGAACGTGTGCAGACTGAGCCCGAGCACGGTGTTCACAAGCCGGTGAGGTGACAGGGCATCATGACCTGCTTCGTGTCCTGTAATCCCCCAACGGTCGGTATATCGACTGGGAGCGAAAACTGTAAACGCACCAAGACACCAGATACCTGCGAAGACGAACCCCTGCCACGCGCCGTACATCGTCCACAGCATCACTCTGACACTCAGACTCCATCCGACTGGGATCCGGGACGCCAGAGCGTAGAAGAGTACACCGATGAGTACATGCCGCACGATATATGCTATGCTCTTGAGCGTCGAGCGCAAGAACAGGTGGGGTGGGATGGCGCGCCGGATGGAGGCCGGCGTCAGCGAGGCCGGCGGGAGGACGAAGGTGGATTGCATTGGAGTGTCCGGGTTGAGAGATTAACTTTGTTCTCTCTCGTTTTATACGCGCATCGATTGAATAAGGCGATCCGACTTACGTCGAGAGTGAAACTCAATATGCGCCTCGCTTAAAGGCCGAGCCGACGGCGGATCCGCACTAGATCCAGACTCAACGGAGGGAACATCGACGGAGAGTGGCCTCTTGAGACGCGTGGGTGAGTCAGACTGAGAGCCTGACGGCGACGCTGGCAGAGTCTGAGAAAACTCAAGCACACAGCATGCACGTGAGCAGAGTGTGCATCAAGATCACGTTGTCAATCTCACGCGGAACATCAAATTCGAGTGTCCTCAATTCAAGAGTACTCTGCAGACACTGACAGCATGTAAAAATGAAATAGTCGTCAAGATCACTTTGGAGAGCACTTACGATCCCTGCGCACCTGAACAAGACGCGAGCGCGCGAGAAAACCACGAAGCTGAGAGATGAGTCGTGCACAGAGATGCTGTTCAGGCTGTTTATACATCTCTTCTAGATCGATGATTATTTGCGCACAGGGGCCGTCGTACAGGTCAAATATTCGAAAGAAGACTTCTAGTCATATATCGCCTCGGGATAGTCCAGGAACCCGATTGACGGCTCGTAATCTCCTCCATAGACGTGCGGACCGTCGAGCACATTATCGAGCGGCTTGCCCGCCTTGATGCGGCGTCCCAAATCCGGGTGCGAGATCCACGGGATGCCAATGAGCACAGCGGGGTACTTCCCGCTCTCGACCCACTCGAGCGCCTGCTCGGGCGTAATCCCGCCGTTGGGGATGAGCGGCGTGTTCTTGAGGAACGGCTTGTAGGTCTCCCACACATCGTGCGGTGTCCCGCGTTTCGTGGGGTCGAGAGAATCGAGGTACTGCAGGAGGCAGACGTACGCCAGTCCCAGCTTGTCGATTTCGGTGAGCAGGTAGCCGTAGGTCTCGATGGTTTCGTCGAGTGGGAAACCCATGTCGTTGTATCCCGCGCCTGGATCGCGTTTCTGACATTGAGGTGCTGTGCAGGCAAATGAAGACATACCAGGGTTGAACTTGAAGGCCACGTTCGGGCCCCAAATGGGGCGGACGACCTTGAGGATCTCGAGCGGGAACCGCGTGCGGTTCTCTACGCTGCCGCCCCACTTGTCAGTGCGCAGATTCACGCTAGGATCGATGAATTGATGGATCAGGTAGCCGGTGGCACCGTGGACTGGGGACCGAACGTTAAAATAAGTCACGGTACGGATCGTGAGTATAGGCAGAGTCAACGCACTCTCCAGACCGTCAAACCCAGCTTCCTTGGCATTGAGTGCGGCAATCCTGAACAGCTCTACGATCTTCATTGGGTCGGGGATCTCGGTCGGCTGCGTGACGGAATCAGTTAGGACGCTGTGTGAATGGCGGAGCATCAGCTCACAGTCACATAACCGGGAATACCCGGCAGGAATCGGAACTTGCCACCTGCGGCGCGGACGGCAGATGGGGCCCAGACAGGCTGTGTTCCGAATCATGAAGAGCTTCCGCTTCATTGGATAAGTGCACTCACCTCTCCTGAGGCAATTTGATGCGGTGCATCAGGGTGACATACACGTCCAGCTGCATTCATAAGCCCCTTAAGGCGCGGCGTGAACATCGAGAGAAAACTCACTGTGCACAATCTGGCAGAAGATCCGTCCCCCCTCCTTGTGCACCGCGTCGACGACCTTCTTCCAGCCCTCTGTCTGCTCGCGACTCCACATCCCGGGGGAGTTGGCCCACTCCGTTCTAGATCATCGCGGCGATTCAGGCGGATTCTGTAGGAAGGCTAGACAGAAGGGTCTCGAACGCACCCTTGCTCGCTGACGAGGCTTGCCTCGGTCACGATCAGCCCCGCACCACCACGTACGCGCTGCACGTAATAGTCTCGCATGATGTCGTTGGGGACCGTGTCCGTCGTCCGGTTGCGCGCCATGGGCGCCATGACTGGTTCAGAGTGTCAATCGGGCTACTCGGGAAATCAAAGGACTGATGATCACATATCCTGGTCGGCATCGTCACGCTCCCCAGCGTCACCGGCGTAAACAGTTTGGCAGTCGATGGAGGAATGCTTGATATAGCCATGTCGATTTGTTAGACCCACCCCCACTCACTCACTGCTACTTATAGTGCATCTATCCAGCGAACCAATCAAGGCGATTTCCCGGTGTCACCGGCCAACCCACTGTGTGCTGAAGCCTGACGGGCGGAAACCGCGGTCCAATTCCGTGCAATGAATAATTGACCAAGCGGAATTGTGAATAGGCGCGGGCCAAGTTGTTGGATCCAGTCCTTCCACCGGTTGATGGCCGGCACTTCGGGCGGAATAACGGACGCAAAGCTGACTAAAGCGGCAGAAACAGGGACGAACATAGGGGGATACGCGTGGTGTGCCGTTCGGGCCCGGGCCGGCTCTCCTAGGCTCAGGCTCTCGTGGATCCTGGGCCCGGAGTCGAGCCTCTTTGACATGCCCGGGCGTTGAGGATTTGACGGCGTGTTTTGGCCCATCAATCCCCAGTCATTGGTAGACATGGCATTAGAATAGTTGCTGATAATATTAAAAAAGTCGCAAACTTATTTAGCTTGCTTGCTACAGGGCATCATAGCACAGAGGCAAGCAGAGCAAGCTTTGCTCCATGAGACGGCTCTACCCTGTACCACCCGGAACAGTGTTTAATGATGTTCTGAGAATGATCAGCCGCCATTTGGAGTATCTCCGTGAAAGTCTATGACTGGAATCTTGAAAGCCCACCCAGCCTGCCTATCCGTCGGGCGCTTTGACCGCCCGGAAACGTGTGCTATGACTCTCGGGCCCGGAGCTCCGGCCTTCGCCGCCCCAAACTAACCTCGGCTCCCCGGAGTGGCAGAGGAATCCCACAGAATATGTGTCAGTGGTAAGCATGATACGTGTGCACGTCCACGCGCTTAGAGCAGAAGAATTGTCAGGAGGAATGCCGAATGGTGGTCCCCCCTCCGCGTTATTGCTGCCGCACGAGTGCCGATTTTCCGTGTAGTTGTCTTTTTACACCGGCAACGCAACGACCGGCGACCTAATACGTGGCCTCAGCATGATCGAGGTACCCGATACACGTCTCGTCACCTCCTCCGTAGACTAAAGGGCTGTACAAGACGTCATCGAGCGGCTTACCCGCCTTGATGCAATGCTGTGGATCCGAATGTGAGATCCAGGGCATGTTGAGTGCTCTCCACTCCCCACCCACTCCAGTGCCTCTTTGGCCCACATTATGCCGTTGGGGATAAACCCTACAGTCCAGAGGAATTGCGTGTGGATATCCAGCAAATCTTGTGACGTCCGTCACTGGAAGAGGTTGGAGTGCTGGATGGCTGGCAAGATGCAAACGTACGCAAGTCATTTCGCGAGCGACTGGGAAAATCTTGAGAGAGCGAATCGTGCGCAGTTCTCCGGACTTCCTCTTCATTTATCCACTCCACCTTTTAGTGGACCAGCTTCGAGACTGAGAACTCTCATGGCTCTCACTTGACATCCCATAAGTTCTCGACGCACTTAGCCCGATCGCCAGCTGCTATGCTTCGTGCGAAGTCGACCCTCGCTCGTTCGTCGTCTCCAGTCTTCCGTCTTGCGAAGCCTCAAGTAATGGGCAGGACCGGCGAGAAGGTGCATGTAACGATTGGAATGACGGCGGGCACTGCCATGCAACAGTCGCTTCCACAGGATGCATCATCTGTTGTCGCTAGTTTCCTAGTCGGAGGAGCCTCCACATTCGCTGCATTGAACCTCCATCGATGGCTTGAGTTGTTGATTGCAATCTAGTTGTATGAGCATTTGTGACCTGATTCTTCTTTCACACTGTGAGTTATGGCATCAGGAGGACTCGATTGCACTGAGAAATTCCGAATCGGAATAGAATAACCACTACGGATCACAAAGAAGACCCTTTATAGGCTTTGAGCACGATGGACAGCCCACCCGACGACACCCGTCCACCCTTCCCATCCGAAACAAAAGAGTTCGGTCGGGCGAGCTGCCCTGAGATCACCGGGCTGACTGGCTCTGTACCCGGCAGGAACTCGAAAGCCCGGAGGAGACTGAACAAGATCACCTTTTGTCTGCAGGAAAGCGTCCATTCAAATGCTTCAGATGGGTGGAGAAGTGAACCGGACTTACTCGGCCACTGAAAATTGAAAGCCGATACAGCTGTGAGCGCCGGCGACGAAAGTCAATTGATTACCCCACACTCCGGGAACGGAGTGCACGGCCTCAGGCAAGTTATCCCACCGTTCGGGTCTGAATGAAAAGAAAGAGTAGAAGGGATCAAACCGCGATCTAGGTTAAAGAGGACTCGCACTTGAACTCCAGAGCATCGTCACCCCAAGTCTCCTTGTCGATATTGATGGCCTGGATCGGGATGGTAATGCATTGCCCTTTCGTAATCCTTGCGTGCGTCAGTCATCCGATACGTTGAGAATTATGAAGAGCGGAAGGAACTCACGGAAGAAACTCGTGCGACACGCCCCACCGGTCCACGTACGGCTTGCCAAGTGGCAGCACATCATCTTGCAAGGCTGTGCGCTGAACAAAGGGCACAGGAGAATACAGCCTCATAGCCTCCTTCACCACGTTCTCGAAAAATGGCAACCCGTTCAGCTCATCCATGGTCGGTGTGTCGGTATCAATCGAAAGGAGCTCCCGGCGCAGCTTGTCTTGGATCTCGGGATGATGCGACAACGCATGCAGGGCCCAGCCCAGCGCAATGCTGCTGGTATCATGGCCAGCAAGGAGGAATGTCGGGATTTCTGAGATTTTATCGTGAGTAAATATAGGTTCGAGTTCCACTCAACGGTCAAACGTACGAGCTATGACCTCATCATCACTTAAACGTTGGCTGTCCTGGATGTCCGCCGACATGTTCGCCTTTACGAGGATGGAGAGGAGATCACGCCCTGACCCCAGATCTTTCTCTCCGAGCACCCGAGCCTCGGCTTTGGCCTTGTGCAGAAGCTCCGCTCCCACGGAACGCAGAGTTTTTATCCCAGACTGAGTATTGCGCCAGCCGGGCAGCGGCTTCCGGTTCGAATCGTCAACGACAAGTCATGATCTCCGCTGGACACGTACAAGATACTGGAGAATTGGGACCAAGCCCTGGGCGAGCTGCACAGCAATGTTCAAGTTGGCGTTCGGCCCGCGAAACAGCATGTGGAAGGCCTTGCCGAGATCGCCTTCGTTCTGGCCGCCGGACTCGAGCGAGTTGAATTTGTATCCAAAACCTGATCAAATCGCTCGAGGTGGATTTCTGGAACTCGAGACAAGCAGGACACACCGGCCTGACCCATGATATCCAACGTGACTCGACGGAACATCTCGGCAAGATTGATGGTTGCGGTGCCACCCGCTTTTTCAACATCTGCCGACAACAAGTCTCGCAACTGCCGGACTTAGTGGTTTCCAGACAAGACAGAAATCGAAAAAACCCACGAGAATCGCATTGTCGAAAAATATCTCGTTCATCAAACGGATTCGCTGCAGGTTAAATGCAGGGTTCTAGGACAAGCCTCAGACGCGTCACATGCACAATCTGCGGACTTACAAGAATTTTGCGCTGTAAAAGTCGGGGTCAACTACTGAGATTTCGTTCGACAGTGGAGGCAAACCTGACGTCTATGTGGATCCAGGCTGACGGATAAAAGCCCTTCGCCGAGGATACGGCTTAGGCTTGCAACAAACTCGGGCGTCCTCGAGTACAGCGATGCGTGGGAGAGGACATGGGAAACAGCCTTGAGGTCAGTCGTGTGCAGATCATTGACCTGCAAATGCGCGTGAGTAAACAATCATCAAAATCCTCCAAGATTCTCTGAAAGTTACTTACCCAGAAAAGTCCCTTGGCCATGAAAGTCTCGCCGTAACGTTTGCGCCATTGATCCCCCTGCTCTGGTACATCCTGGAGAGTGATTCAGGGGCCGCAAATGGGAAGAGACATAGGAATGCGTACCGAAAATACAATGGAATGCCCGACGACAAAGTTGAATGACTCCGGGCCATCGATAAATCGGAGAGGGGACTTCCAGGTCCGATAGAACGCCCTAGACAAGAAGAGAACGCCATAGGCGGAGATAGTGCAGATAATCGGGAGTGCTATAGTGTTTCCCATCGTTAACGGTTTCAGGAGGCGGAAAATTGTTTTGAAATGCGGCCGAGAAAGACTCACTTATATACTTTCCAGACCTGCACCCTGAGCACTCGTTGCAAATCTCAACGGCCCGCCAAATAAGAAATGATGACCGACCTGGCGGCCGATTTTCCATGCTGCGGATTTCATTTGTCATAGAAAATGACCTATTGTGAGCCTTCCGATCACCTTCGAAATAGGCGTCTATATGTGCGGAAGACGGGAGCAGAGCCAGTAAGAGTTTGGCACGTGCACCTTTATTTCTATCGGCGGCTGTGCAAGACTTCTAAGTCCACCTAAGACCGGAATATATACATACAATTTGGTTACTGTTTAAGCTCAAAGCAGTCCGATGAGGAGCCGGAGTCTGCGGAGTCTACGTGGAGAGTGTATCCTAGACCTCCTGGGATGCCCAGACGGTATGTAGCAGACTCTTCTGAGCTTCCAAGGACCGTAAAATGGGCCTCTTGTCTAATTGTATCTACCTAACAATGGAACAAAGTTTGTGGTCAGGACTTGCGATGGTTACTCAATTTACTGAGATTGATGAGGTTTGAATGTTTTGAATGAGAAAAAAGATAGGGTGAAACTGAAGGAATCGACTCGAGGGGAGTGATGGTCTCACGATTTTGTTCGGTTCCGCCGATTTTTTGGACCCTGACCCCGCACTATGGTTTCGGCTCAGATGTTCTGGTTCACAGGTTTTTCACAGGTTTAAACTGGTTTGAACCACCACACCAAGGGAAAAAAAATTAATCAACAAATTGATTCCTTGTGCATCAAGCATCTGGTCTTCTTCAAGAAACACTGCACTCCCAGGTAGGCTCTACTATGGAGGCCCGCAACAGCATGCTGATATGCAAGGACTTCTCCCCTGTAAGCAGCAAGTTTGATCATTGATTGGTGATCTATTGAGCAATGAGTTTCGTCACATGTTTGTGAACCAGGACCCCATGCACCAGGCCTTTTTATGATTAAATTCCTCTTTTATTCCCTTTTGTCCCTAAGGATATGGTGGGGATTCTTTCTACACTACTTATATGATTGGGCTGGCCGCTCGTGGGTTTCCTTTCGCAAAGCTTTGTCCATCCGGTGATGGGTGCAGCTGGTCATGCGCTGCTGGCCGCGGCCGTGCTATGGTATGATTAGCAGAAATGGAATATAATTACAATACCAGTTCTCCCTTGTCGTGCCTAATGTCTGATTGTGCAGCGGGTGTTGCATCTTGGTCAGGTGGGGGCCGTCTGGGTGGGTGCGGTCATTGTGGGGTCGTTTCCAGTGGGTCTTCCACTTTGCCAAGGGTGGTCCCGAAGCGTCCGGTTTGGGCGATGAAGCGTAGGAGGTGACGCGTGAGATCAGGTTGTGATAGCAGCTTTTCCAAATCCTGCGCCTAACCCTGACCCCCTATACCGGATCCATCCGTGTAAACCTTCCATTCTGCCCTGTCTTCCCTCTCCGCATCCATGGCCGCCTCTTTTGATCCCCATATGTCAAATGTTGTTTGGGGCCTTCTGTATTGCACCGCCGCTATCTTTTCCATTGCCGTTGGGTTAATATTGTATTCCTCAAGTAGGGCTCATAGCAGGCTTTATATTTCTTCGGTTTTGTTCAGTGTATTTTGTGCAGCGCCTGGTGTATGGGGTGTGTCTTCGGTGTGGTCACTAGTCGTAAGGCCGCTCAGTGGCAATGCTTGTCGACTGTGTGCTCAATTGGGAACAGGTTTGCGTGTGCGTCCAGTGCATCCGTTGCTGTTGTGGCCATCCCTCCTGTAATGAGGATTGCTGCACGGCGCTGTATTGTTCGCAGTTGTGGTAGGATGCTGTGCATCCTTGACTTCCGGTGTTGACGTGACGTGGGGTTTAGGAAGATGTCTACTCAATATAGCAGCCGTGGTAAGCAGGTTGCAATGTATAGGCGCCGCATTTGTGCCGGTCGTATGCCTTTTGCCGGCCTCGCGAGACAGTCGACTCTGGACAGCCACATCTGTCCCTTTCTTAAAATTGTTGCACATTGTTCTTTCCACCTTAGCTGTTGGTCGAGATGGATCCCTAGCAGCTTGACAGAGGGGGTGGGTTTGATGATGTGCATGCCCAGCTTTAAGTTTGGCTGGGGCTCTGGTACGCGCTTGGGGGCTGAAAAGTGGCAGGCATTAGCCGGCGCAAGGCGTCTAGTAGTTGGTACTTAGCCGGTCCAAAGATTGCATTGTGGCTGGCTGCCCACTCGTCGATGCCTCCGCCGCCGCATATGACCTTCCTCAGCTTGTTGTGAGTCTTGTGGAAGGAGCTTCCCATCGTGATGATTGTCATGTTGTCCACAAAGGTTACGCTGTGTTTGCCATGGGTTGGCCATGGGATGTTTGCCAGATGTGTGTTGTAGATCATGTACAATATGCTGGAGTGGGGGTCACCCTGGTTGAGTCCGCCTTGTACCTCTATGAGCTCCGATGTATAGTCGTCGAATGCAATTAAGGTCTTGCGTCCCTTGTAGCGCCTGGTCATCCATTGGGTGTGTTCTTTGGGGATACCCATCATGCGCATGTCATGTATAAGTGTGTCCAGTTCTACGCTTGGAAAAGCACCTTTTACGTCCATGCATAGTACGCTAGCAACCTCCTTGCTTCTCCATGCGTCCATCACCGTCTTGACCACCATGTGTATCACGTCTGTCATGGCCTGGCCTGACCTTGCTCCATATTGGGTCGCAGGTAAGACACCGGCCTTCTCTGCTTCCATTGTGATTTGCATTGTGCGCACTGCATTTTCTAACCCCGGGTGTCCTTTTGATAGGACTATCGGCCAATAGCTTGCTGGGCTGGTGTAGTCAGTTCGCCCCGGCTTTCTTAGCACGATGAAGTGCGTGTGATTCCAGTCCATTGGGTAGTAGTTCAGGTCATTGCCGGCTCTGAAGATCGGGCCCAGGCGGGGAACATGTATGTGCGTGTTGTACTTGTATACGCAGTTCGGTATTGATCCCAGTTGCCATGCCTTGTATGGTTTGAGCTTTGCTATTGTTTGGTAGATTACAGAGTCAGATAGGGGTTTCCAGGTGTATGCCGGCGGTGGGTACTGCTGGGGGGGATCATTGCTGGTTTGGTTGGTCATAGGTGGGAAAAACTCCTGGTGAAAAGCTTTGGCTTTGTTGGGGTTGGTTGTTGCCATGCGCGTTGGGCCGTCAGGTGTCATTTTGAAGCAACCATTGGGAATACGCACTCTGCCACCGTCCGTGGGGGGCCCTTCTGCGAGCTTTTGTGTGTTCCATATGTCTGCCTCTGTCAGCCTGTTGAGCCATTTGTCCCAATGGGTCTTCTTTACACTTGCTATGGCTCTCAAGAAAGCGTTCTGCAGGCGTCGTGCGAGTTCGGCCTCTAGCGTTTTCCTGAATTCCTGCCAATCCGTCGCTCTCCAGTTCAGTCTTGAAGGTTCTGTTTCCGACGTCGAGGTGGAAGGAGAATAGGATCGGGATGTGGTCCGTTTTTGTGGGGTGTAGTGTAGGGGCCGTTCCGCATGTGATGAAGTTCTCCGCCATGTCTTCTGAGCAGAAGACATTGTCTGTGCACGTGTAGTTCCCTGTTGCATGCGCCTTAAGCGTGGGGATGTCTTTCAGCAATGTCATCGCCATTTTGTGTCGGCTGAGCATCTGTAGAAGTTTTAGCGCAAGTTGTTGATTACGGTTTGTAAAGAGGTGATGATTCCATTCTTTGTCCCAGATCGGGTGGTGTCGATTGAAGTCTCTGGCCCATATGTATGATAGCTGTCTATCTGATGTGGGTTGGTTCTGTGGATCAGCGATGTATGCGGCTATTGCCTCCAGGCTTTTGTTGTGTCTGCAGTCGTTGTATATGTTCATAATGCGTATTGTGCGTTGATCGGTTTGTAGTTCTATAGCGGTGATGTCGGGGGAGTGGATTTTGATTTTTGTCCACTTGGCAGATGGTATTGATGTCCTGACCAGTATAAGGGATTGTGTTGCCTTGGGGTCCAGGCTGTGCGTGGTGGGGTATACCAACGTGAAGTGATAGTTCGTCCTGGAGACGCCCCTGAAGTTGATGTTCGGTTCTTGAATCAGCGCTAAGTTGTAGCGCGATGGCTGTAGGGAGTTTAGCATGTCTAGTTGTGCGTGGAGGGACTTGTTGGTGTTTTTTTGCCACGTGCTGATGGTTTTGCCCTGCCAGAAGTCTGTGCCCTTGTTGTGGTTCATCTCCTGTTCGGCGGGGTTGCCCGCAGGAAGAGGGGGTTTCCGGTGCTGTGTTCAGTGACTTGATCAGCCCATGATCCAGACTGAGGTCCAGGGTATGGTTCTATTGAGTATGGCGGCAATAGCGGGCGTGTGGCGCGGTGTGCTGGTTGGAAGGGTAGCGTGGTCTGCTGCAGGATTGGCCCTGGCCGTGTCTGGTTGCTGAAAGTGCGCGCCCGGTGGGTGGGTTTCTGAGCTTGTGGTGGTGGTAGTTCCGTGCGCGTGTTTGGCCATTGCGTTGCTGGTGGTGTGGTGGTGGTGCCGGTCGTGGTTGTGGTGTTTGCTGCTGGTGTCGGGCGTGTTGTTGGTTGGTTGCCGCCCTGGAATGTGCGTCCTTGGTGCTGGATATCCGGTGTGTTTGTATGTGTAGTCTCCCAGGTGTCCGGTTTGTTGGCAATTGGGTAGTATTGGTGCTGTGCGTCTGTGTTGCATTGGTGATTGTCCCATAAGATCTTGATGAATATCGGGCAGGCTCGGTCAGCAGCCCTGTGTCTGTGTGCTGGGAGGTTGTTGGCCCTGCAGTTTGAGCATGCTATTTGCTTGTCTGTAGCGGCGCATGTGCTGGTGCGGTGCATCTCTCCGCATTGTGTGCAGGTATTGTGGATTGAGTTGCAGGTTTTTGCAACGTGTCCCGTGTTGTAGAACTGACATTTGACGCATCTCAATGGTTCCTGTAGTAGTTTTCTGCAATTTACCTTTGTGCACTCCACGAATAGTCCGAATCTTATGGCTCTATTTGCCGCGCTTGCTGTTTTGAAGCTGATCATGACGTGGGCCACCTGCTGTCCGCATGTCCTTCGCTCCTTTGGTTTGATGTATCTCGTGCTGACAACCTGTCTGTTCTCGAGCCTGTTGATGTCCTCCAGTTTGCTAATGACCGCAGGTGATCCCGGGTCGAAGGTTACTGGTACAAAGTCCGCTACCACGGTGTAGTTGTGTGGGGTGTATGTTGTGTTGCTGCCTAGCGCTCCCAGGAAGGTCTGCATGGTTTCCGGCTTTTGTATCCATTCAGCGCCGTCTGCCATTGTCATGTGTATGATTAGAGCGCCGTTTCAGGTATGCTGGGATGCCCTGGCTTTAAGCTCTTCTGGCCCTTTGTCATTGTTTGCGTTCTTGTGTGCCGCGGCTAGGGCAATGTTGACCTTTGTGAGGGTTTCCCTGTTGTTTAGATCTTGCCATGTGGCTGTTGTGTCATGTTCTGGGCGTATGGTGATTTGTAGCCTGCGAGCTCGGGATTGCGCAAATGCTGTTGCTAGGTGTGGTGGTGGTGCGTCGCGCACTGCGTCTGCGTATGTGACAGTGCGTGCCTGGGATGTGTCCGTATTGTAGGCCGCGGCTTTTGCTGCCCGCAATGACACCTTGTCTATGTGTGCTTCAAGTTGTGTGGTGGCTTGTTCCAGGGCCCTGCAGTGTTGCTCGATGGTGGTAGTAAGCTTTGTCGCCATTGTTGTTGGCTGTCTGTGTCCGTCTTTGTTGTTGTTGGGACTGGCGAATTCTCCTTGTAGAATTCTGAGCACTCCTTGGATGTCTTCCCCTAATTGTTTGATGTGGGTGGGGCCGTTGAGCGTTTCGACCAGGTGTGCTACGGTGCGCAACGCATTCGCAACTATCACTGATAGACCTCCTGTAGCTGCTGCGCAAAGTATGGCCAGGGTCAGGTTGCTTTGCGTTGGTGTATCACTCACTGTCTCTGTATGAAATCCCTTTGCTATCAGACTTTTTCTTGCGTCCTGGGTACTTATAGTGCTGAGGTCTACCCACAAGTCCGTTTTGTATAGCTGCTCCCTGGTAAGGTCCGTTCTTAGGTGCATCTCTTTCAGAGGCATTGCTCTGGTGCCCATGGTTCGTTATGTCTGACTGGCGCTCGTGGGCACTGTGCTTGCGGGTGTGCTGCTTTGTTGTCCCCCTGCGCCGTACATCTACTCTTGCTGTGTCAAGTAGGATAGGTGGTATTCAAGCTACTAAGCGCCCGCGCCGCTACGTGGCCCATTGTGCGTCTGCGAGGTCGAGATGTGTTGATTGTGGGCCGCCGATCAGGTGCACGAGGTGGTAAGAAGCCAAAAGATCAGCCACATCAGGCCTTATGAAGTTGGTTTCCAGAACTAGCTTAGAGACTATGTAGGTAGATACAACCTGTGAGTACAACAAGGAGATAGCACCCTGTTTGATCCTGGCCCGGGGCATCCAGCAATGATCAGAAGAATCACATTGAAATGCTGAGGGCGCGCTCACAGGTGAACCTACTATGAAAGTAAACCCAAATATAAACATGTTCACACTCCTCGTAATCAGCTTCTCAGTGTGTGAAAGATGTGAGGGCTTTGGGGTGGACAGAACACCAGTATCACAACTCTCAATAGACCCAGATCCAATAGTCACGGAAGACGAAGTCAACAACAAGAATTTATATATATAGCAAACAGTGGTGTCTCAACCAATATCTTCTATACAAACAAAACCAACACTAATCTAACCACAACCAACAATATAACAAGTCAGAGCTTAATACAAAGTATTAAGATCCCTTGTAGCGACAGCGTCCAGATGGCAACGCAAAGCCCAAATATCGAGTCGACACACTGCCAACCAATACAACCAATATACTGAGTCGATGCACTGCCAACTAGTAGAACCAAAATGCCATGTCGGCGCACTGCCAACTAGTAAACCAAAATGCCGTGTTGACGCACTGCCAACTAACAGCCAATATCCAATGTCCTAAACCCGAGCACAACTTGTCGATGCACTGCCAAGCAAGAAGTGTGGAACCAAAGTTCTCAAGTTGATGCACTGCCAACTGACCAAAACAACCCGAGCACAACTAGTCGACGCACTGCCAAGCTAGAGGTGTGGAACGATCTCAACAAAGCCCAAAGGCGACGACACCAAATGCCGCAACTAAACCAGATGCGGCGAATCCGACTTTCTGATATCTCAACTCAAACTCAAATCACAGTAGCTACAAGTGCTCAGGGAGCAACTCGTCGCGACCAGGCAGGGGTGGCAGAACTTCTTAGGGTGGAATCACGCGGCATGCAAATTGTACAAAACAATCTGAAATGAGAGTGATTCACAGTCCGGTGATAGGCTGGCTACCAGACACGCTCTGCACCAGCTCTGTAAGGGCGTATTTTTGCGCTTTTTACAGAGTTTACTCTTGAACCATTCAGTGTATTGTGTCGCGGGTGACAGTGTTGCGCTCAGTAGGACTTAAGGGTCTACTGCCCAGTCGACAACTGTGGATAGTGTCGACGATAGCAAGGCAGTCAGACCACTACTGTGGAATTGGTCTTATGAGTCTACACCAGGCTCAGGGCTATTAGTGATAGACACTCGGACCGTGACAATTCCCCAAAAGGGATCTATTGTTGCGGCGACTTCTCAAAAGGGGTCATTCTCTGCAGATGGGGACTTGGGCTGAAGGGCTGAGCAATGCGCGACGTTCTCAATAATACAACTACTACTGGACAGGACTTGGCGTTATGAGATTGAACCAATCTTGTCGCGGCAACTCCCAGTTTTGGGTTGGACGTTTCCCCAGATCGTGCTACGGCGACGACTTGTCACATGTCAGGATCCATTTGATCACGGGACATTGTGGACGCATTGCAGTGACACTTCCAAGTGTCACGGTGAGTTGCGCCCATACCCAAACACATCAAAAGCAACACGGGCTAGATCCGTGAACTGAACCATGTGAGGAACGTCTGGCGTGCCTAGGACCATACAGCTTCTTGGGACGCCCACGTTGGACTCACTTGCCAAGACATACCAGTTGGCCAATCCATCACATCGTATTCCAAAAGTATGATGCGGTAGGTTGACCCACATCAAAAAGCACCATATGGACAATGGGGCGGGGTCCTGATCAGTCAGGACTTGTCCAATTGTTCAACTTTTTCATTACCATAGAAAGCAACTGATCTTAGATAGCATAGCTACTATGCAGTTGTACAGGACTTTACTAAGCATCACCGTAGACAGTATAAGTAGCGCATCGTTTCTTTGTATTGGGGGGCTTTTCCCCCGGACTGTGAATCATACCCATATCAGATTGTTTTGTACAATTTATGTGTCACATGATTCCATGTTAAGAAGTTCTATTATCCCTGCCCAGTTGCGACGAGTTGCTCCCTGAGCACTCCTAGCTACTGTGATTTGAGTTTGAGTTGAGATATCAGGAGGTCGGATTCGCCGCTTCTGGTTTAGTTGCGGCACTCAGTGTCGTTGCCTTTGGGCTTCGTTGAGATTGTTTCCACACCTCTAGTTTGGCAGTGCGTCAACAAGTTGTGCTCGGGTTTTGGACATTTGATATTGGCTGTTAGTTGGCAGTGCATCGACTTGACATTTTGGTTCTACTAGTTGGCAGTGCGTTGACTCAGTATCTTGTCGTATCAGTTGGCAGTGCGTCAACTTGATATTTTGGGCTTTGCGTCACCATCTGGACACTGTTGCTACAAGGGATCTTAATACCTCATATTAAGCTCTAACTTGTGATATTGTTGGTTGTGGTTGGATTAGTGTTGGTTTTGACTGTATAGAAGATATTGGTTGAGACACCATTGTTTGCTATATATAAATTCTTGTTGTTGACTTTGTCTTCCGCGACTATTGGATCTGCGTCTATTGAGAGTTGTGATACTGGTGCTCTGTCCACCCCAAAACCCTCGCATCTTCCACACACTGAGAAGCTGATTACGAGGAGTGTGAACATGTGTATATTTGGGTTTACTTTCATAGTAGATTCACCTGTGAGCATGCTCTCAGCATTTCAACGGGTGTCACTGGAATTTGTTGCCCAGGCTCTGGTGGAGAATAATTAATTATCAAAACAAATGAGGTTGTTGTGACGCACCAAGTCCTAAAACCGAATCAATTGGCCCATTGTTGCGCTTGAAGGGCTTGCCTCAACTGCTGGCTCCACACTGTTGTGCAGCAGATACATCTGCCACCCAATAGATGTCACCCACAGTGTAGCTTGATCAAGGGGAAAGAACAGGTCATGGCTCTCATTCGAGACCGCAGCCGTGAATGCCTTCAACAGAGAATGTCAGTCAACTGTATAATAAGTGCCCAATGAACTCACAAAAGTTTGATACTGCTTCAACTTGTTGAAGAAGATGTCAGCGGCTTCCAGGAACATAGTCTAGTTGAGTTAGGTCAGAATTGGAATATAACAATGCAAGAACTTTTCAAGAAATGAAAACTCTGAAACCTGGACCCAGGTTTTGAAAGATAAGCACTCAAAACAACTCATTTGAACAAGTGAGCAGAAAAACGTGCATATATTTGAAATTGCACTAGCATTCATCAACACGAGGCAGTCAGGAGTGCTATGCTATTTTGATTAAGGTTCAAAGGTGAGTAGAGTGTATGAGCCCCTGGGATAAGTGCTAGAATCAGCTTGCAGCAGCAGAGGAAGAGCAAATGGACAGCTGTCAATGTCACCAGGTTCCGGGTGGGTGATCCCGGTCCTGGTTGTGCATCACTGAACATCAGAGATTGCAGATGTCAGAATGCGATTCTGCCCATCAATGTGTGAATGTTACAATCAGAATGCAATTTGTGCAATCGCATTTGCACACTCTGTGTCATTCCTCGGTAGAAGCTTCTGGAGCATATGCGTGCAGTCTTGAATTGATAGAGATAACCCCCTTGTGCCCCTAACCCGGACCTTGTGGTGCTGTGATCCCTGATAAGATAACCCGATGTCAGGATAAGATAAGATCGATCAATGGAATGATGAAAAAGTGGTTGAATTATGACATAATACCTGCCGTCTCTTCCAGCACATTTCCTGCCTAATGAATGGGTCCAAGAGGTTTAGATTGCACTAAGTATTATAAAATCTACTTGCTAACACTAACAAGATAACGGATCACATATCAGAACCTTGATAAGCTTTGAGCACCATAGAAAGCCCGCCCGTTGGCACCATTCCACCCTTTCCATCGGAAACAAACGAGGATGGTCGCTGGAGCTGCGCTGAGATGACCGGGCCAACCGGCTCAACACTTGGCAACAACTTGAAAGCCCGGACTAGACTGAACAAGATAGCTTTTTGTCTGTAGGAATGTGCTCATTAAACTGCCTTTGTGATGCGGTAAAATGATCAGGCTTACTCAGCCACTGAAAACCGGAAGCCGATGCAGTTGTGAGCGCCAGCGACAAAAGTCAATTGATTACCCCACACTCCAGGGATGGAATGGACGGCCTCCGGGAGGTTATCCCACCGCTCAGGTCTGTGCAGAAGGATAGACCATAAACAGTCAAATCACAATCCTGAAGCAAAAAGAACACGCACTTGAACTCTAGGGCATCCTGACCCCAGATCTCCTTGTCTCTATTGACAGCCAGGATCGGAATTGTGACCAACTGTCCTTTAGTGATGCTTTCGTATGTCAGCGCCGTGGTAGATTCTCAGACAATGAAAGAAACGCACGGAAGAGTGTCGTGAGATACACCCCACCGGTCCACATACGGTTTGCCGAGTGGTAAAACATCATCTTGTGACGCCACACGCTGAACAAAGACTGCTGGAGCGTAGAGCCTCAAAGTCTCCCTCATCACGGTCTCAAAGTATGGCAAAGCGTTCAGTTCCTCCATGGTCGGTGTTTCCGTCTCGATAGAAAGCAGCTCCTGGCGCAGCTTGTCTTGCACAGCGGGATGCCGCGACAGCGCATGGACTGCCCAGCCGAGCCCGATGCTGCTAGTGTCATGCCCTGCAAGGAGGAACGTCGGGATTTCTGCAAAGATTACGTGAGTGGATGTCATTTCGAGTTTCGCTCGATAGTCGAACGTACGGGCTATGACCTCATCATCGCTCAAACGTTGGCTGTCTTGGAGATTTGCCGACATGTTCGCCTTGACTAGGACTGATAGGAGATCTCGGCCCGAGCCCAGATCTTTCTCTCCGAGTGCCCGAGCTTCGGCTTTGGCCTTGAGCAAAAGCTCCGTTCCTACTGTACGCAGCGTCTTTTTCCCAGCCTGGGTGTTTCTCCAGCCAGGAAGGGGCTGAGATTTGCATTGTTAACAAAGGCTCGTGTTTGATGAGACTTGCTGGCCATACGCACAAGATACTGAAGGATCGGCATCGCGCCCTGAGCGATCTGCACAGCAATATTCAAGTTGGCGTTCGGTCCGCGGAACAGCATGTGGAAAGCTCTGCTCAGTTCTCCTTCATTCTTGCCGCCTGACTCGAGCGAGTTGAAGTTGTAGCCAAACCCTGATCAGATGGCTCAATTTGGGATTCAAGCACTTGAGACGATAAGTACACACCGGTCTGTCCCATGATGTCCAACGTGACCCGACGGAACATTTCAGCAAGATCTATAGTTGCGGTTCCACCGGCCTTTTCGACATCTGCCGACAAAAAGTCTCGCAACTGATGCAATTAGTGGCTTCTTAGACGAGACAGGCATAAAAAACCCACGATATTCGCCTTCTCAAGAAAGACCTCGTTCATTAAACGGATTTGCTGAACGCTAAACACCGGGTTCTTTCCCACTCCTCAGACTCCATCCATATTTAATGAACGGACTTACCAGAATTTTGCGCTATCAGCATCTGGGCATCAGCTACAGAGCCTGTGGGCAATCATGGAGACGTACCTGACGCTTATGCGGATCCATGTCGACGGAAAGAAGTCCCTCGCCGAGTATACGACGCAGACTTGCAACCGATCCAGGGTTTTTCGGGTACAGCGAGCCGTGGCTGAGGACGTGGGCGATAGCTTTGATGTCGACCGTGTGCAAGTCATCCTCCTGCACAATGTGTGAGCGGCGTTTTGATAGAATTACTCGAAGATGCATAGAGATGCTCTTACCCAGAGTAGGTTCTTGGCCATGAAAGTGGCTCCGTAAAGTTTCCGCCATTGGTCCCCTTGCTCTGGCACATCCTAGCGAGTGAGTCAGACGCCGCAAATGGACAGAGAGATAGCATTCATGCCCACCGAAAGCACGACGGAGTGACCGAAGACAAAGTTTGATGTCGCCGGGCCATCGATGAATCGGAGTGAGGACGTCAAGGTGCGGTAGATCGTCCGAGCCAACAGGAGAGCGCCGTAGGCGGAGATACTGTAGATAATTGGGAGTGCGATTGTGTTGCCCATCTTTTGCGATTTCAAGAAGCGGATAAATGTTTTGGAATATCGCTGAGAGAGACCAACTTATATATTTCACCAGTTTGTAGCCAGCGGGCCGCCAAGTAAGAAAGCATTACCAGCCTGACGCACAATCGGCTGGGCCACGTAACACACGCCGAATCCACCTGTCATAGATAATGACCTGTGTGAATTTGCGACCAGCTCAAAGTTTAGTGTTTGTCCGTGTGAGAGCTAGAGAAGACCAGAGGATTTTAGCACGTGTGAATCTGCTTTTGATGTCTGACTGTTTTTAGCTCAAAGATTACATGAAAGGAAGCAGAAGTATGCGAGCTGCGTATCTTTTATGCCTACCGGTACGCTTTGAGAACAGAAGTGACTCGATGGGAGAAAATGGATTGGAATGTCCGGACTCGCTGTCCAGCCTCTGCGATTGCCCGATACGAGTTTGTTTCGCACAGTTACGTCTCCCTTCTCCTCGTGATTGGAGCCCAGGAAAATTCTTCTTTTGTGGCGAGACGATTCTACCAGTGTGCTCTGCCCGAAGCTCGGGAACACGTTGCAATATGTCACTTTCTCCATTAGGATAATTGATAGCAGTGGTTGCACGTTTCCCGTCCATCGTCGTGCCATTCGGGGATATACAAACGACGTTCGCAACTTTTGGCCCTTCCTCCACACCCTCGACGTGATATGAGTTGTGCCATTGCACCTCGGACATTATATCTACCGCAGAGATATGCGACGAAGCGACGAAAGAAGCCCCGTTCCCCATGAGATTTTTGTTCCTTCACATCGGTAGGTGCATGAAGGGGTTTTCATCAGCCACCACCGCATTGCACATGCAATGTCAGCCGGGTCGCGATTCACCAGGGAAGCTGAGTAATGAGTTTGCCATTTATCCGGAGGAAAAATTCTTGCAATTCAAACGATTGCGCGCTTATAGTAGAGTCGGGCTGGTTGGAGAGTTCGGATCTCAACTTTGCCCCATATACAATTTCAATTTGGAAGCGATTGGCCTGTCCCATTTTTCGACGCCGAACATTCTTAAAAATACTTTGACTGGGATCAACATCGTTGGTCCTCGGTCTGAAGCCATACTAAGCAGTATCCGAAGTTTTTTTGCATGCCCCACACCCAAATCGATCATCGGACTTGCTAATCGTGCCGGCCCACGTGCCGCACGGCCCGTCCACAAGAATGACGAATTTGAGATAACTCATCCTCAAGTTCCAATTACGTCTGGTTTACCGACAACTTACTCGCAGGTATAAAACATGTGCCCTTCAGATCTTAGCAGAGTCATTTCACACCCTCAACTCGTGCCATGCCCTCTCGACACATCCTGACCTTCCTCGCTCCGGCTTGGGGCCATGCACTGCCTTATATTCATCTTACGACTCGAATGCTGGCCTCGGATCCGGAGCTGGTTATCACCATTGTGCAGCACAAGAGCTTTGGTATGTGCTTTCAATTCGTACGATTCTCTATGCCGATTGCTATAGTTGGGAGAATGTTGAAAGAGCTGGAATCATGTTCCTATGATGTCTGCAGGTTGAAGATTGAGGGTGTAGGCGACGCCGAGTGAGTCTTAAGCTCGATTCTGGTCGACTAATCTCATTCGGAACAGCCTCCAATCATCACCGGAAAACATTAAAACGTGTGTGGGGCAGCTCGCAGCTGGATGGCTCGAGATTCTCGCCAGCGCAGTTGGCGGAGGATCAGATTGGCCCAGACCTCAGACATTACATGTAGGCAGGCTTTTCATTCTGTACCAGGAAGCTGATCATCCGGAACAGATGGATTTGGGTGGAGGAGGACTCGTTATTAAAGAATCGAAGGCATTGTTGGGACCGGAGGGCAAAGTTCTGCTCTGGTGCTCCACCGGGCTCGCAGCATGCATGGATTATTTTGCCCCATTCGACTACGCCAAGATCGCGCACGAGATATACATTGACGAGAGTAGAAGAGGAGGGAGAACGATGGAGGACATTATCGGCGACGTGCGTACTGTTTTCCTCGCTCACTCAGTTTGTTTTCATGTCAGCTCATCCAGGTCGTGTGGGCCGGTAATGGAAGCGACAAACTCGACGGGAGGATCTTCGAAATCTTCGGTGGAATGAAAATATACGATCACGAGCGCACAGCACAGGGCGCCGGGCCACCGCGCGACTTTGCTTTGGTCATGGTATCCGCACAGGAACTGGCGCGGCTATGTGACGGCTTCTTTTGTCCCACCAGCAACCCGTTGGAGTCCTCAGTGATTCCCCTCGCTCGTGATTACTACAAACAGCGTGGGCAAGAGCTGTTTCTGGTCGGTCCTCAGATGCACGATGATGAGTGGGAGGCCCCGTCAGCAGGTCCCGGTCCTAAGGATGAAAGAATGAAAACTTTCTTGGATGATGCGCGCAAAACACACGGGCCTAAATCTGTGCTGTACATCTCTTTCGGGTGCGTCATGGCGACTCGCTCATTTCAAAATAATAAACTGAATTTCCCTCAGTTCGTTTTTCTTCCCCGCACAGACACCTCAGCTGCTTGAGGCGTTGGTTGACGTGCTGCTCAATCTCGATACCGTCATCCCCTTCGTATTTGTCCTGGGGTCGGCGATGGCTTCTCTGCCGGAAATAACCATCGATCGCATTCACGCCAGCGGCCGAGGACTCGTATGCGCTCATTGGGTCGATCAGAAAGCCGTCTTGAAGGGTGGTGCAATCGGCTGGTTTTTGACTCATGGCGGCTACAAGTCAGTTCAGCCCGCCCTGAAAACCTGACGTGAATGTTGTTGAATCATTGCAGCTCGTTGACTGAGGGGCTAAGCCAAGGAATTCCGCTTATTTTCTGGCCCATTGGAGCAGACCAAGCTCTCAATGCCGCTGTTTATACGACGGGTCCCTGTCCCGTCGGAATCGAGCTATTTCAGGTATTCCAACCACACTATGATTGCTTGCCCAGTAATTCACGATACAAAGATCCGATCTGGAACTCAACTAGGTCCTTCGCTTCGTCCCGAAGCACCCAAGATCACAGGAACAGTTGAAGACGCGAAGACCGAGTTCGAGCAGGCATTCAGGGATCTCAAAGGACCCAGAGGCGAACTCCTTAGACAAAACGCCACCCGCATTGCAGAGCTTTGGCGCGAGGAGAGAGTCAACGGGGAACCCGTAAAGGAGATCGCGAGGCTGACGAGATTCTGAAATAGATCTAGACTGACCATTAGACACCGAATTAGTGTAGAGACCCGTAGATCCTGTTCATACCAATCGATGCCGATTGGTCTCTTTCTCTTTAGCTTCACAGATAAGCAGTATACACAGAGACAACAACAATAAGCACAACAACAAAATGCGATATATATGCTACAGATGCACTGGTGCTACACCTTCACCAACTTGATGAAAGGAACCTACCGACCGCGCGTCCGACTTCAGGGGCATGTGTCCATGTCAATGAGTGGGTAGCGCCCTCGATATGGATAACTTGGACTTGAGGCTTCCTCTGCAATGGTAAAACCGAATCAGTAACTAGACTTCATTGCAGACAGAAGCCACGCACAGTAGCGGAAGCAGTCTCGATGTGCTCTCGAATGCGCGTGGCGTGCGCCGCGGGTACCGTATCATCCGCCGTACCCTACTCATCTCAGAGATCTGGAAACTGTTTCGGAGGAAAACGACGCACATGGACCAGCAGGACGCGTTTCCCGGCCCACTCCGGGCTCTGGTACGCCCACTCCAAGCCGACAACTGGGCCTGAGCGCAATGAGGAGGAAACGGCCCAATTGAAGCCAGCGAGGTGCGCAGATTGCAGCCGGACCAACGCGTGGATCGGTGCAGGATCCAAGGCCGATACTGGGGGACGCCGAGAAGAGGATGGGTCCTGTGACTCGATGCCGTCCCAGTCTGCCGTGCGCTGGGCAGCAAGCCGCCGAAGGTAGGAGTATATCAGCGGGTTCGCAGCGAGCGTCTGAACAAGCGGGGAGGACATGAATTTCGAGGTGCGTGACAGATCGGAGGACTACGTGCACACGTCAGAGGCAGCGAGACGTTATCGGGCGGGGACGCGTCACGTACCTGGAGGATACCCGCAGCCGCGATGAGGACGACGTCCCGTTCCACAAGCGCCGGAAACATATCGACAAACGCAGCGGCGATCGCCCCGCCCATGCTGATCCCAGCGATCCGCGTCTTCGTCCACCCGACGTGCTGCAGAAGCAGCGCGAGCTGCGTCACGTACAGCTGCGTGTCGTAGTCGATACCGCGCGGCGCGTCCGAGTATCCCCGTCCGTAGAGGTCGTATAGCAGGATGCGGTGCCTCGGCGCTGCTGAGAGCAGGTGGGGGAGGAATGGCGACCAGATCAGGGCCGGGACGGAGAGGCCATGGATGAGGACAAGCTGAAAACACAAGTGAGTAGGTGAAGAGTGGGAGAGGTTTGCAAATCACCTTTTTGCCGTTCTTGGGACCCACAAACCAATACCGCGTCTACGGAGGCACCACTGTCCATCAGTGACTAGATCTCGCCGAGGGAGTAGCACAGCCCACCCGTCCGAGGGGCAAATCCGCCCAACCACCCTCCTCGAGCCAGTCCTCAGTGTATATTCTCCTGGCGCGCGTATCGACAGCGAGACTGCTCAGCCCCGGATGGACCGCGGGCCGCCGGGACGGGGGTGTCGGGAACGAGGTGAGGAGATAGAGCGAGACGATGAGGGGCGGAACGAGGAGGAGGAGGTAGGTCAGAAAGCGGGTTGCCCTGACGCGCATCGTGCTGCGTGCCACTCGTTTGGTGAAGACGCAAAGCGATGCGCACAGTTCACACGCGTTTTCGGGATGTGTGTGCGCATGTGACTTGGTTTCGACAGGCGGCAGTGCAGCAGATGATTGGATCAGACCGCCCATCTTATCTTTGATAGGGTGAGCGACGAAGACACGCCATTTGTGGTTTCGCACTGCAAGTATCAGAGAAAGGATTGCGCTTCCAGATATCATCACTTCTCTTGATCTCATCTAAACCTGAGGGATTTCATGATACCTCCGGATCCTCAGATGTTACTGTAAGATGTTTCCAGGGTCAAAAGCAATACACTAGACTCACATGCAACCCCGCTCGCCCATTGTCCTGAGTTCATTCACGGCTTCTGCCCCGCTTTTATCAAACGATGATCTGTCCGATGAGTTTAGAAGGTCGAGAGACAATGTGGACCGGTCACACGGCGTCGCCCTGAGTAAGATTATGGCCCACATGTAGTCCGGCGCGATGAACTTTGAAAGGACAATGGTGCTCTCATCCGCAGGGATGGTGCCCGGGCTTAATAGTCATACTGACTGGATTGCAATCTATATGACTCGACTACAGCGGCACATGTGAGGAATTCCTACAGCGAGTCACGGGCATACCGTGGGGCCCCATCGCGCGAGTCATACTCGAGTCCCGACAGAGTAGCTTCCCACGAGGCGGGCCGCTCGCTACATATGTCAACCCCCAAGGAGTAAGTAAAGCGGCGGGTGGCGGTGAGCAGCACGGAGAGGAGTATCCGGTCCCTCGTTCCGCACTTGCCGTTCCCGCTGGAGGTAATTCGGTGTTGCCAGCTGATGAGCCACTTCTCCGGGTCTTATCTCCCACATCCGGGTGATCGATCATGCCCGCCGGAACATCTGGTCAGCTGTCTTCCCGCCGACCCGCGGAAGTAAATCATCATTTCAACTTGCGCGCCTCGAGGCTCGGCTGTAGATGGTCCGCCCACATGCCATGTTTCCCCGGGTGGCGATGGAGCAAGGCGGTGTCACGGCATGCGCGCGTCGAAGGGTTCAGGGCAGAGGGCTGTACAAATATCAGCCTCGAGGTGCTGCCGACGCCGACTGTATCTTGAAGGCGAAGCTCCGGGTATCGAGTATCCGCAACCACGCGGCAGTAATCGCGCGTAGACTGCGTAAACTGTGCTGGTCGATATGTAAGAATTAATCTAAGAACTTTGGGAAAACCTATGCTCCGGAAATTTCCCGACTGTCCCAATCCAGGGCTACAACGCCATCGATTGCGAGCGAAGAATCGTGGTGGAACGATCACTGAAAGAAAGCTATCGACCGAAAAAATCAGTGGAGATCCGCAGCGGTGTTCGATTACCAGCGTGTTCAACCCCGTGAGGCGTGTGAATATAGTGCGGCTATGTGCGAGTGAGGCTGAAACTGATATTCAGAGTCATAGGCGATGCGGACGCGTGGAGCTCGGAAACAAGCCATGTTCGCGGGACACGTGGTCATCAGGTCAGAGGTGGGCTGACTCGTCACATGACTCCCGGTGGACTCCCCGACGTAATGAAGCTCTCTATCGTTCGGGTGAGGCTGAGTGTCCAAGGAGTTTCATCCAAAATTATCACATTCATAGCTAACTAAAGAGTTTCCGGCACCACCGGGACGGACAATAGAGAGTGTGAGTTTCAAGCTCCACACATTATTGGCATGCCTTTTTACTGAGTTTCGAGAGCATTTCATTGTCCAAAGCTTAGCGCACTGATGCAGAAGGCGAACGGTCGATGTGCCCCGACAGGACCGAGTGCATTCTACTTTGAGTCTGAATAGACAACACGCGCTTGAACAGACCGCAAAGGACACAAAGGAAAGCCTACAAGGGGAAAGATCTCAAAGCAGCAAGGACATCCCGTCCAGTCAGATGATTAGATTAGATACAGAACGGCATCGCAACGCGGGTAATGACCCGACCAGTAAGATGGAAACAGCCGCTCTGCCTCCGCCCACGCCGAGGACATTACGGACGTCGTCCATGTCCTTCATAAACCCATCCGATGGAGTATCAGTTCCAGCAATCCAGCAGGAGGTGCAGGCCAGTTGATTGAGTAGGAGCCGATAGCTGGTGCCAACAGCTCTGTTCGAGCAATTGGTCGATTGGGTAACCAATCCTGTTAAAAAGAATGTTTGTTCGACGGGTCGCTTCTAAGACATAACTCGAGCGGGAACGTGGGAATCACCTGGCAGAGATGACAAGACGTTACATTGACTCTGATTGGTCGTAAGTCTATGCGCAGACGCAGGTCAATTAGCCAGGTTTGTGTATGCCCCGATTAAATCCGAATGTTCGTCTTGAATACGTTTCGGCAGAGCCCGTCATTCAGCGCTATGGCAGACAGACATCTCTTTACCGAGAAGTGGTTCTTGAGCCCGATACGGTTCGTGGATTCCTCCAAGGACAATTGTGAACGTGCGCCGAGTCCTTCAACAAACCCTCAGTGTTCTGGTGCCTGATCGGTACATTCGTCGTGTGTGCCTTGACGATGCTCGGCCGCAGCTCGACCGAATGTATTACTTCAACACGCCTCGTAAAATCTGGTGGAAGCAGAGCCTGGACTAGAGCGCCATGGAAATCGCAGCGTCATGATCATCACGCCACGAGGCTCGCAGTCCCGATCCGGATAATAACGTCGCACTGAGCACAGCTGCGCACTGACATCTGTCTCGGTGCCTCGTACTACCACCCATCCAACAAGGAGGCGATCGGTCTCCAGCCTTCCAAGCGGTTCCCCACCGGCAGACCCCCGAATGTCACACAGCACCCCCCGACTGCACAATGAACCCCCGGATGTATGAGTACCCGACTGAGAACAAGGTACGTTCCTTACGCGGTCTGACGTCTGACGGTGTCGTCGTGTCGGAGGAGATGAACAGCAGACTAGAAGGGACCCTTCATTGCTCGGCCAGCGGAAGAGCAGGTTGCATCGGAGCCGTCAAGTGGATGATCCGATTTGCATGCGCAAGGGCCAAGGGAACTCGGTCGACTCGGTGTTGCTGGGCGGACCGTCGCGCGATTTTGAAGCAGCGGAGACCCAGCTGCACATGTATCCAGGGGAATGAGCCCGTCGCTCGCGGATGGCATCCTCTGAACAGGGAAGGGGGTTGTCGAGCGGAACGCGAGAGGAGGTTGTGAGTGGACAGTGATCCGGCAGCGCGTGGTCCATGGCTGTGCAGCGAGACGCGTTGTGTCGGCTAAGCAGGCAACTAGTATGTGGCGTTGGGACTGTCTTCTAGGCTGAAAAAGCGTCTGTTAGATAGCGATTGCCATCCAGCTTGCAGCCTTTCGCGGTATATGGTCAAGCAGGATTGATCTGATCGATCTGATGGCATGTGACAACACTGCCAAAGGATGATGTCATTCAATTTCTAGACGTGTCCTCTCACAACTTGAACCACCATCGAACACTCTCAGCGACATCCCATCTCTCCATTGTTGGAAGTTTGGATTGGTTCCGCCAGATGCCGTCCTAGTTCTATCTGTGGGACTCGAGAACCAGAGCCGTACCTTTGCGACTTCACCCATTGTTCGTCCCGGATATCACACACAGGAGTGTTCCGAAGACTCGGGGGAAAATCCGGACATGCACCTTACTTCCATCGGCGGATTTTTCTATGCTACGGAGTATGCGCTGGTAGACAGTGGCTGCTATGACATATGCCGTTTCGTGCAAACAACGGTTGGAGGAGGAATTGGACCCACCCCGGAAACTATGAGCGGCATCGCGGAGATCTCGGTGTCATAAAAACGTCTCTGCACTCTAGTCCCAATCTGGAACCCACGTGCGACAGTGCCTGTGCGCCACCTGGGTGCATGGCAGTTTAGATTCTTTCTTTCACGGCTACGGGGTCGGTCTCTCTGAACGAGTGCGAGGAACGCATAATAAGCATCGTGCAGCTAGTGTCTCGGCCCCGGGAATAACACGCTGCATCCGGTCTCCGCACTATCTGCTCTATATCTGCAACCGACAGCGAGAGAAACGAGTCAGGGTCGGTGGGAGAGAAGATGAGATTGGGTGTTGGATGGAAATGATGTTCTCGATAGACTGAACAATGGCGAGCCGATGAAACCGCTGAGATGATCCACTAGCCGCGGGCTGACCTCAGTGAGAACGATCCTACCATCTTAGAAACATAATTGTATGCCGCGTCTGTGATGTTTCAGCAAGATGATTGGTGGCTCCTAACTTGCCACACTGAGCTAAAGTCTATCCCTCTTTTCATATTCTCCATGATTTCAAAGATACAAATAGGAGAGAAATACATGAGAGAAAACCACGACTGCGTCGCAAATTGTTTCGATGAGACGCCCAGTACGCTGAACTCCATTGGTCATCCTTACTCACAGCATCAGCCCCGGAGCTACTTCGCCTGGAGGAGTTCACAAATTTCTCTCACAAGACCCCACCATGCATGTACTAGTATACATCAGAATTCCAGTGCGCGCACAAGCGAACGAGCGCTTCGACCAGGACCTAGCTTGCGGGGGCCCGCCGCGGACCGCTCGGCGCAAGCCTAAAACGGCCGAGATCAAACATCAGTCTAGTGATTCACGGAACTCCGAGGAGAGAGTAGATGAGGCCTTACACGTGTCCACTACATTCGCAAACTTAATTCCTTGTGAGACTGGAATTTGAATTCGGAACCCGGATATGCCCCCAGTTGGAAGAGAGATCAATTTCATCAGCGCTCGGAGATACAAAGAAATCTGCGACGGAAGGTGGGCCGACGGTGGATGCCGACAACAAAGGGCTTGTTCGGCAAGCGGGATAAGCTGCGTACCGCATGACCGGCTCGCATACGCCTTATCGGGCAAGCTGAAAGTGATGGGTGGATTGATGCAGTGATGGGAGAATTCGGGGTTCTTCGCAAGTGCCCTTGGGCTGCCAGATGATGTGGCTATTCCAGGTTGGCCTAGTGGGCACCTTACAGCGATAGATTATTTGAAGATTTGAGATAGTGAAGGCATCTATATTGCGTGCGTAGATGAACGCACGCTCTGACTAGGTGAGCTATCCCTCACCCACGGTAGTTTCCTTTTTGGGCCAAGACAAGAGCAGCTAACATGAGTGGCCAGATCTCGAGATCTACTTCGATCGGCATCATCCTTGAAAGCCTGGCCCTAACACAGTCATGCATCTATCGGTATATAATGCGTTCTCTATTGTGTCAGGAAATCCCTTCGCGTCGTGAGTGCCGTAACTGTCCTCCCTGATGCCTGCTCTCCGGTCCAGTGCACGCGCTGCCCGTAGTGTCGGTCAGTCCTCTCTCTCTCTGCTCGGGGGAGATCATAACCAGCTGACGGAACGAATCCTAGCGCGGGACTTGATAGTGGCACCGGTACCCCGGGTTCAGTTCACCTTTCCCTCCTCGCACAATCTCAGCGATTCCCCACACGACTCGCCCTGCAGCTCTCCAGTCGAGCCTGAGCTCGGTAGCTTAAGTCGGACGAGGGCAGACTGTCGTGCGTTTCCTGATATGCGCTTCAGAGTATCTGATTGATCGTTTTGAAGGGTTAGGGTCCACCTCCTCTTCCTCTTCCTCTTCCTCGTCGTCAATCTCCTCTCTCGCATCCTCCTCCACTTCAACCTCTCCGCCGAGCTCGGAATTCTCATATGACGCACCGTCAACGCCAACGAAGCCGCCGCTGAGCGTGCTGACGCGGACGCTATCCCCAGTCTGTGTGACGGTCACCCCCAAAAGCACACCACCGCGCGTATCCGGTCCAGCCGCGCAGTCCTCTCCTCTTGCATCCTCTCCCCTTTCATTTTGTGACCATTCGACGTTCGATGTCTCTCCTCACGAAGAAGAACGGCGTCCCAAGCGTGGCGACGACGACTACATCAAACGCCCCGAAAACTCCTGGATGCTCTTCCGGCGCAAGACGCTCGAGAGCTACGCCGCCGACAAGGGCAAACTCCTCGCTTCGCATCCGTCGAATAAATCCTCGGGAGCAGGGGGCAGCGGTAAACCGCGCCAGGCGGACCTCTCGAAGATGATCTCGGCAAAGTGGCGCGCATTGGGCCCGGAGGAACGTGCGGAGTGGGATGAGCTGGCAAAGCAGCGGAAAAGAGAGCACGAGCTGAGGTACCCGGATTATGTCTTCCGGCCGCAGCGCGCGGCACGACCAAATTCGAATCGAGCGAGGGACGAGGGCGGCGCGAGGAGTGGTGGTGCCGGTGGGAGGAAGCAGCATCAACGAAGAGACGTGGAGAAACCCCAAGTGCTCGAGTTCGTCGTACCGTCAATACCTCCAGCCCAGGAGCAACACCAGCAGCAGCATGGTGCGCCGTATATGACGGTGGAGGTACCGAACATCTTTGCCAGCCCCGCCCCCACGTCTCTTACCTCCGCGCCATGTTCCCCGCTCGATCTGCTTCTCGAGCCTATCACACCCCAGCAACAGCAATCGATGTCGCCTACCTCGCTTGTCCCGATGCTTGCATGCAACGCGACGCTCGCCCTACAAGATTCATGTGCGCAGTGGGACTTCCAGCCGCAGGTCGTCAGTGCCCAGTTCTCCGACAGTCTGCAAGTGCGTCCCCTATCTGTGCCATCCCTCGGGCTGTCCGCTGACATGCTGTGTCTCTCTGTGCAGTCGTCTGACTTCTTGCGCTCGATCTTCGTCAACCCCGCCCCGGAGCCTTTCGCCAGCTACGTCGAGCCTCACAATACTCTGCCCGCATGCTTCGATCCGCTGCCGTCGTCGTGCGGCGACTACACCTCTGCCTGGGAGTCGTCCTCGCCCTGGGCAGGTCAGTCCCCGTTCCCGTTCTCAACTACGCAGCCAGTGTTTGGCGCGTGCGATTTCGACCTGGACAAAGTTCCCGGTATCACTGCCGGCTGGGATTTCGCTACTGGTGCTCTTCCGGAGGGGGAGGATGGGGCGCCCGTGATGTACCCTGGGTCGGAGTATCTCTTGGACCCGTCATGAGCCGACCACCTTCTTCCTTCCATTCCCGTTCCTTATGGTCTATTTATGGTACCTCTGGATTTTTCATCTTGTATCTCAGGCCTTCCCGCTGCGACTACCCACCTACCACCCTCTATCGCTGTACTCATTGCTTTCGTTGTTGTATCCCGCATTTCAATCACCCCAATGTACACTTAAGAATCTGCGCATTACATCCTACATAATCATTGCTATTGACTGTCCCGCTTTCTGCTATGATGCTTCGAGATGCACTGGGTTGTGCATCCTTGACTAGAGACAAATGTGTGTGTGTCATTTCAGCGGCGTATGGATCTTTCGGTGGCGCGGGGTTGGCAGTTGGTGGCGCGGCGCTGCAGCTGCATCAGAATCTCTGGTGCTGACTTGAGGTCGCGCTGTGGGAAAGTCTCCGAACCCTGGTTTTCATCCTTCCATTCTCGCGAAAGGATCCATCAACTAGTCTGATGCGCGCCGTACCCCCGGAGCGTGTCGCTCGGGGGACTCCGAAAGGAGCGTTGCGTGGTTGGTCTGAGTCGGGATCAGAGGCGAAATTGGGGATTTCATGTCCGGTTCGCTTAGCTGGGTGCTATTCAGGTGAGCACTGAGTAGGCAGGTCTAGGTACCTCCTCTCGTGAGTAAGTATCTGAGATCAACTGGTGCCCCTGGTTCCACACCGGGGACTGAATGCATTTCTGGGGTGAGCGTCAACACTCGTCGCATGAAATCCCGACCAAATGAGTGTTACAGCATCTTGAGGTGGATTGTGAAATGACTTGCACTAGTACCTATTGTCTCAGCGACGATGAAGTACTCCAGTCCCCTTGTCAACTGCTGTAAGCCACAGGTAAGGGCGTTTCGAAAGATTGAGAGTACTTGTCAGATGAAAGCCAGATTGTAGCATATTGGGCTTCATGGTGATAGCCTAGCAACCGAGTTTCACTTTGAACAGAGCAAGTATTGTGTGCATTGGGCAGATCGGAGGGAAGATTTCGCACCGGAGGCATCACTGATGCGATCAATATCACTTCGCTTTCTCTTCTCAGATTGTAAGTGACCCTATGCGCCGTGCACAGCTCAACCGTTGTCTTAGAGTACCATGCTTCCGCACGGTGACTCTCCTGTCTTTTGGATTCTGATCGCATGCCATCTATGCCTGACCCCGCTCTGGGATTCGGTTCCGTCTCAGTCCAATCAGGTACATCACACGTACTACCCAAGTCTAGGCATTTCGAGCCTCTCTGAGGATTACATTCCGAAGCTTGCTCGAGGAACTGTGACTTGGAATGGTATCTGACTCGTCAAAGGTACCTCCCAGTCAGGCACATCCGCGATTAGCATTCGTGAATCACTGGAAACGGATTGCTCTCATCCGGTGGCCACCCCACCCACATAAAACAGACCGCTAACTCCCGCGCCACAACTTCTGCCCACTCACCGAATCATCACGTGTAGGCTGTTATCTGTGGGCGCTGGATGTGTGGGTCCGCTGTCCCGAAGGGGACACACCTTGTGTTAGGTGGTATACCTTGCCTGGGAGACGGTGCTTGATTAACCATGGATTATTCTCAAGTGCCCTCAAGGTGTAAATTATATTGCGACGCACTTGGACCCGATCACCGCAGAGAAACCAGGTGGCTGGGAGATCATGGTTGCTCTCGTGCGTCCCTTTTATTGTGCCACACACGCGCTCGAGTACAATGAAGAAACCAGGCTCATCGTGGAAAGACGACATCGACATTCTGTGCTTGCATGAAATCTTACGGCCTCAAAATCTACATCGGCAAAGGGACTAATGCGAGCGGCGAATCCGCTATCTCAACAGTCAGCCCCGGCGGACCAGGCAAGTGGCGTGATGACACCATGTTACTTGTTCTTCTGATTTCTCATGAGCGCTCTGCCCTGCGCGTCGGAGATATGGGCTCCTTCCCTCAATTTCATGGGTTATTGGGTGGCGGAGTCGGGAAATTCATCCGAAGGAGGATCCGGACCTCAAATCTACGGCGCGTGTTTCGGTATTTCTTCGACGACTTCCAGCTTATCGGTTTCTCATCTCTGCATATTCAGGGTTACCTGTTCCATTTATTCCATTTCCAGACTCTCGCTGGGAGACAAGCAACTTTCCTCTTTCGGCACTTTGCTTGCTTACTTACAGCATGCCATGACGTAATTCTCTTCTGATTTCTCGCCGTTTTCTCGATGTTCGTGGGCAGAGGGCATAATGGCCGATTTCTTCTTCTTCCGTTTCGTGCCGTGTGCTCTGGACCCCCGTCCCGTGACACGTGGAACGCAAAGACAAGTCAGTTATGCTTGCCATCCGAACTCACGCGGTCTGACTCAGTCGGAATCTCATCTTCAAGCCGACGCGGAAGCTCTCCCACGCACTTACTGTCCTGACCCGATATTCGTCCGCGCTCGATTCTTGATCTTTCAGACTGATTTCTGACTCCTTTGACATTTCCGGATTGGGATTAGGCGATCACGGAACGAAGCGCGCGGTTCATGACCTGCTGCTCTGATGGCGGAGGGTGTCTGGCCGCCGCTCACGGGCGCGATCCGAAGACAGCTGTGCAGATTTTAGCCACGCTCGTCGTGCGGGATGCTCCGAGCTAACGGGCGCCACCGATGATCCCATTCATTAATATGCTCAGTGCACGTCGTTCAGCGGACGACGTCGCATAGAGCTGCATTCGCTCGCTGACCATCGCGTGACCAGGCCCAGGAACTCCCGGTTGTGTCTATCGGACGGAAGTGGAGAGACTCGGAGCAGGCTTCGTCGCTGGATTCACGCCGTGCTATACGATGCTCGACTCCGGCTTCGCCTGTCACTGGACGTTGGACACGCCCCCGTATTGCACACGACGACCATCGGGGTGGAACCCGAGTCTCCACGACCCCATTATCTTTGCCGAACGACGAAGTCTAGAGAACGACGTGTTGTCTTGTCTTATCCGAATCTGGAAGACAAAAGAGAACCACGATCATGATCGAGAGAGAAGCCTTCTTCCCTGGACCCAAATCGCAATTGTTCCTGTCCACACTTCGAGATGAATACCGGAGAATATCACACACGAGCAGCATTACGCGGATTGTAATTGGTACGTAGCGGAGGGTGTCTCGGTTTCGGTGCGTGTGCGTAATAAACGTGAAAAGCAGGCAAGTAATAACAGTATAGAACAGGTCGTGTGAGTTTCGTGGGTCCAGCTCGCAGAGGCGAGGGAGGTATGTAAAGGTGCTAAGTAGTAATAAACAACGGCAGGCGCTGGCACCAGCCGAACTGGGGCAAGGCGCTCGCGCCCAACGCGTTGCGGTGCTGGAGACAGCAAAAAACCGGGTAGATACGGTACAACAGATGTGAAAGCAAGGGATGGGTGGGGGTTGTGATTGTAGTACAATTGAGGACGGCCGATAAGTGGATAGAGATAGCTAAAGGAGTACATGCCGCCGTGTGAAGAGGAGAGAGGGGCGCTGGATCAGAGCAGAAACAAGGAGCGAAGAGAGAAAAGGAGCGTGCGAAAGCAGCGCAGGAGACAGACAGACAGACAAGGAGCAGAACAGCCAGCGCCGGTCGTCAGAGCAGAGGCGTCCCACCTGAAACCACGTCCTCGTCAAAATGATGAGAATGAGGTACTGGCAGCGACATTTCCTGGAACGGCGACCCCAGTCCAATGTCATTCCTGGTGTCTAGCAGGAAGTCCTCCCGAGAGTACAGCGGCGTGCTCTCATCCTCGGGCTGTGGCGGGGAAAGGTCCCATCCAGCACCCAGATTCGGGATCTTCTCCACGTCAAAGTCACCCAGCGCCGACCCCGCGTCAGCAATTTCGAACGTCGTCTGTCCGGCCCATGGCGACGTCGCGGCCCAATGGCTCGTGTAATCCGAATATGGCGGGGCGGATTCCTGCATCTCGTAATCTGCTGCAGAAAGCGACAGTGGAGAAGGCTCCATCGGCGCGAACATCGGCATGTGGGAGAACGTTGTCGAGGTCGGCGTGTAGGGCGACGAAGATGTCGACGAGGCGGGAGAGAAGAACGACGGATTGAGCTGCGAAGACGCAAAGATCGACCGGAGGAAGTCGGAAGACTATGGTGGGTCAGATATTTGCCAAAAGGGGGAGAATTCACGAAAACGCACATTCAGGCTATCTGCAAACTGCGAGCTCGTTGTCCCGGGCTGGTAATCCCAACCGCCACTCGGGTCATCAGGTGATATGCCCTGTCCATAGGTCGTGTTTTGCGAGATCATCGGTAGGAGCGACGTAGGTGATGCGGACACAGAATCGAGCATATGCGCTGGTAACTGTAGCGAGGACGAGGATCCCGGCCCAAATGGCGTATTGAAGAACACATTCGGCACCTCCAGCGCTTGATAAGGAGGCATACTCGCACTCCTTGGGTGCAGCATGGACGCTGGCACGGAAGGAACAACAAACTCGAGCTGTACCTCCCCGTTGCCTTGAGCAGCCGGCGCGGAAGACTTCCTCTTCCTCCTCCCAGCAGGAGCGAAATCGGCAGCATCGTCATCAGCAGCGAAGCTCCTCCCACGCGATGGAGGAGCAGGGCTCGAGTCCCGCGGGCGGTTGCGGTTGCTCGCGCGCTGGGGGCGATAAACGTAGTTGGGATACAACGCCTCGTGTTCGCGTTTCTTCTCCTTCGCTAGGTCCTCCCACTTCGCCCGCTCCTCCACCGACAGTGCCCGCCACTTGGCTGAGATCGTCTTGGAGAGGTCTGCCTGACGGGGGCGTTTGCCTGTCCCAGGGACGGGGGTGGCGGCGGATTCAGGCTCGGCGGCGATGGGGAGCGCGGGGTCGCCGAGGGTACGGTCTTCACAGCACTTGCGACGGAAAAGAATGAAAGCGTTTTCTGGCCGCTTGACGTAGTCCTCGTCGC
The DNA here is from genome assembly GCA_963692855.1 of Mycena citricolor. Lineage (NCBI taxonomy): Eukaryota > Fungi > Basidiomycota > Agaricomycetes > Agaricales > Mycenaceae > Mycena > Mycena citricolor. The sequence continues at coordinate 59,765 of CAVNYO010000417.1, read as the reverse complement.
CTCGTTTCGGCCGCCGATCTTCATTCGCCGCTGCGCTCGAGGTAGACTTGCGCCGCACAGGTGACGGCGTGGCAGAGTCCGAGAGGGCGATGGAGGGTGGGGAGAATGGGGACAAGGTACGCGTGAAGGCGCTGAGAGGTAGCGGTGCGGGTGGGGGTGGTGTGCGGCATTCCGTGGACGAGACGGAGGAGGAGGGAGAGTGCAAGGTCGTTGACCCTAACCCAGGCAATGACAGTCAGCGATCGTGCCATTTGGGGAATGCCGCAGACGCTGGGACTCGAAAGATGGCAACTCACCAAAAGAAGAGGATTCCGAAGAGAGCGCGAGTTTCCTGAGATCGGGCTCGAATGGAGAGCTGGAGGGTGACGCATACGGGGAGTCGGAAAGGTTATGAAGCGCGGGGAATGTGAGCGTTCGGGGTGTCGGGGAGATAATGGAGAGAACTGGGAGTCTGGTGGCCACTTCCAGTCCTGAATAGCTCCTTCAGTCTGCGGCACACGGGAGGAGAAGTGCCCGGACATACCACGGGAGGATGGGTGTGTCTCTCGGGTGCGCACGGCAGGCATCGCAAAGGTGGATAATAACAAACGGAAGAATTAGGTCGCACTAGGCAGGATGAATAGCGTACAGCAGGAAAAACGAGCGGGAGCTGGTGGCAAAAGTGGGAAACAAAAGGAAGGCGGTCTTGTGCTTCCCGGCTCACCCAACGCTCTTTTCTCTGCTGTCTCGTCTCGATATGCGCTCGGTCGACCAGAACAATTAACACAATAGTCCTCTCCCGTTATATACCCAGTCCTTTGTTACGCCTAAACGGGACGACTAACGATCGGCCAGATGATTATGGATCTCAGATCCTTGCCGTTTACAGCTGATTTGTCCTTGTTGATGTCCAAAAGCACTCGCGGTCCGGAACTCTGATTCGGCGGCTGCACCCCATTTCTCGTCTCTGCGTCGCGCGAACTAGTGCGAATGGCATCGGATTCCAGGTTCCATTCTCGGCTGGCACTAATCTCTCCATAATGACCCTCGCCGTGCTCAAATACGGTCTGAGAGTGGCGGAGGGCGCATCACGTCGACATCACCTTTGAGACTACCCGATTTGGTGCTGGAGACCCAGCCATATGGGACAACCTTCTTGGGCCATCCCCATTTCGTGTGCACGATCGGCGTCGTTCCCAGGCCTTTTCCGTCGATCGTGTCACCGACTTCGCACAGTCAAGTGGTGACTCGAGGCTGGTGCGAGCGCTCCCATGGCGAAGCGCGCTGGCTAGCCAGTGGGACGCACACCCGCCTTTCCGATATCTCCCGGAAAGACCAGTCATGCTCCGCCCTCACTCGGGCACGAGTAACATTAAATTTGGAAGCACGCATGACGCTTTCGTTGTCCGTGGCTTTGATTATCTGGCCCTGATAGCTGTGATTACGGCGAGAACACAAGCGTAGTCTGACCCTCGCTTACAGCTTTGGATGCACAAACCTGTGTTGATGGTTCGTCCCACGTTTGCGTGTCTCGGGAACCCGCAGCGCATCATCGGACATATCTCGCCCATCATTCAGTCGGCATGAGGTCCAGCTCGCGTAGTTAATATCGATTAGGCGCGCATACACTACACCTTCGTGATATCTCCTTTACTGCCTTTTGCGTACTGCATGTGTTTGAGCGGGACATCTTATCAACCAGTTACTTCCGCGGACCCAAAACATCTGCTCCACAGCTGAAGATAACGTGGAGCAGCAGGAGATTATCGATTATCGCTCGCGCCCTGAGGCGGTGGGTTCCATCGGCCACCGTGCCCTCGCTTCAAATGTGGCTCGCAGGTGCTGACATCAGGGCCGACCCTGAAAACACCTCGCCGGGCACGGGGCTCGACGTTTGGGGCAAGGTAACCGGGGAGTTAGGATAATGCGCAAATGAAGTCTCTCATCGTGTAGGTGTTTGCCCCGGTTGTCGAGAAACTCTTCGCTGGCTGCTCCGCTGGCTGCGATCAGCAAGACAGCATGATGATCAATGACAGCCGCCAACCGGTGATCAAGGGTTAGTCGCCGGATCGTCGATGACGAAGAGCAGAAAGCGCGCTACTCCCAGATTGTCGTGCACCCACAACTGTGCGGAACAAAATAGACATCTACTCTCCTGCAATTTATCATGCATTTCGCCTGGGTACCTGGACAACACACACCAGCTGCTCGATTATCAAGAGCGCCGTCCAGATCAATCCTCGATCTTCCAGGAAGGAAGTTCTACACATTTTCAGACATTCAAAAACATTTCTTACTCTCAGGGGAGTACCGCCTCTGTCAGCTTCTTTCGTGACTTTCAAGCGCATACAGAAAACTGGCTCTAACTGATAGTACATACAACAGATGGTCAGAGCCTAGGGGCCAAGTCAGTGAGTTGAGACATCGCGATCGCAATGAATCTGTCTCCGTGGCACGGGGATCGGTGCTTGATTGTTTCCCTTCGGGAAACCATTATGGGTCCCGGCAAACCCCGGTGACAAAGCGATGTGGGTCCACAGTACAATTAGCTGTCATCCTTCATCGCTTGATTCTCTGCCTGTCTTTCACTCCTTCGAAAGACTGACTGATCATCGTACGTTGCATGCCTCCAGTCTCGAAGTGACGCACTGCCATCTGTGTGGGAGGATCTACGTGTGTCCAGGGTCCATCAGCGGCTTGCAGGCTTCTTCCTTCTGTTGGGACAAGCCGCTGTCAGCGTCAAGGCTGGATACGGAACGTACCTTGTTCTTGGTGGGAGACGGAGCAGAAAACGAACATGTGGCTCTTATTGTGCTTGCTGGGAATGTTGAATACTGACGCTCGCACCACACATGCGCAGCGGGGACCCTGTGGGAAATTATGTACGTTTCTGTGCGTCAGCAATCTTAAGAGAAGGACGAGTTGGTGAGGCGAGAGCCATTGTCCCGATTGGGATTGCGAGCCTCGTGGTCTGATGGTGATGCGGTAGTGCTTCCCATGCCATCTCCTGGACGAAAAATGCTCCCCGAATCGAACTTTCGATAAAAACCTCCGATCTTCTTGACATTGGCGCGGCGGCAGCTCGGCAGGTCCCCGAGACTGTCAAAGCGTCATTAGGCGCGTGAATCTCGTGTCTCCGATAGGTGCATGTCTCCCCCAGCGATCTGATCCAGCCTTTTTCTCTCAGTCCACAGAGAACCTTCTGACTACCAGTTGGAAGGGAGTAGTGGAAGTGATGTTTGGCGGGTTGAGTAAGAATTGGGGCGCCGTCTCTTCCGGCGGATGGGAATATTATACTTTTAAAAAAGAGGCGGAGGCCACGACAGGCGCGAGGTCCTCCGCCAGGAGGCATTGCCCGCGTTTCCGCTTCAAACAGAAATATCATTACGTGAGCAAGCGGCTGGTTTCCTTCCCGCCCATTCTGGAAGTGTTCGGGAACGCACGGCACGTAAATCAATCACTGGAGGTGCAACGCCTGTCAGTCGTCGCTTGTGTGGGGGGCAGCCCCGAGACGCTGTTGGTTCATCTTCACCGCACATGATGCTTACTCCATGCGAGGTATGTCTCGTTCGGGACGGGGATGGGCGACTAGTTCGTCCGCGTAGTCCACGGCGCAGAGGGGGTCAAAGCGGCCATAAATTCCGTCTGCACGCAAAATGACTCGCGCCCAGCCTAGACTCATTATCTAGATAGGAGCTGACTCGACGCACCTTTCCTATTGTAGCCTGTCTCGTTGTAGGCTTTCCTTTGTCCCAGACGCAATGCTGTCATGGCGGGTGCGGTGTTTGTTGTTACTCACAGACCACCCATTGAACTTACTTGATTGGGTGCATTTTGTATCGGTTCATACCCTGAACAATGGGGTCATTGGTAAGATCTAAGAGTTAATGAATCTTGGACACACTGCTCAGATTTGTAGACAGTATGTCCGGCGAGTTCGGAAAAATCATAGCCTCGAGAGATGGGTTAATTCAATCATGAGCAATTGTACACGTGGTCTCCCCCAAATCGTGAGTATGTGAGCTCAAATGACAGTGAGACTCAGACTGAGAGGAAGCGCCACCAGAGGCTTTCGGCCGAGTTCCCGAATCGGAGACAGGGTCGGCATGTGATTGAACACTGCCACGCAAAACGTCAGGCCACGTGTCCATCCCTGCTTATTCTCGCTCATGGACTGCCCGCTGGGTCTCGCTCCACAGCTGCCTTTGCCGCTCGCTACGGGCAGAGTCATCTCATCTCGCTTGTCAACACCACGGCGGCATGCTCCGTCCGAGCTGGACAGGTCGACTTGACCGCTCTCTGGAATAACACAATCACGCGAACGCATAGCCTCCCTAGCCTCGCACGCATGACGAGATCCCAACCCGCATGCATGGATTTCCGACAACCCATTCATCTCCACACTCGCCTTCACGCTAACCGCTGCGGATCTCCACTCGCCGCTGTGCTATCCGGCGGGCTCGGGGCTTGTGCGAGATATCTGTCTGTTACGCGATTGATTGTCTAGGCTCTGGGACTACTTTCATCGATGATCTGCGCAGGATGGGTTGAATAGTTGTAAAATTAATGGAATTGCATGATCGACTTCTTAGGTTCTAGGTGGGCTCATTGACTCAAGGAGGGCGCGGCTGACGAGAACGGCGTCTGGTTTCTTGTCCGTCTACTGCACCAGAATTATAAACATCTCCTTCTCCAGGGAGATACGTCCGTTGAATATCCCATGCCGGCCGCTTTGCATTCAGGATCGGTATGGAAGACAAGTGGACTGTGCCTTGAGGCTGGTATGTGTAATTGCCCTTTGCCCTTGACCCAGACGTGCGATATGCCAATAATAATTCCATGACACCGCTACACTCCGTGCCCACTCGGGGAAACATAGCATATGGCCGACGCAGCTCTAACCGAGCCTCGAGGCGCGCGAGTTGATATGATGATTTACTCCCGCGGGTCGGCGAGACGACAGCTGACCAGATGTTCCGGCGGGCTTGATCGATCACCTGCATGTGGGAGATAAGACCCGGTGAATTGGCTCATCAGCTGGCAGCACGGAATTACCTCCAGCGGGAACGGTAGGTGCGGAACGAGGGACCGGATACCCTTTCCGTGTTACTCACCGCCACCCGATGCTTTACTTGCTCCATGGGTGATGATGGATCAGTAGCGAGCGGCGCACCTCGTGCGAAGCTACTGAGAGTGAGTATTGCATCCGGAAGCGGGATTAGTCGGGCTTATTCGGGCTACCCAACGCTCATGCCTACACAGCGCCATCCGCTTTGGGACTCCCATTGTTCGAAGCGAATTGAGCCACAATCAAGTCAGAACGAGTGCGTGTGCCGGGAGATCCTGTCTATGTGTGAGAGCACGGTGCTACTTCCCATTGTCCTTTAGAAGCTCGCAGCGAACTGTAGTGTGCAGCCGGATATCAAGGGAGTGGAATCTGCTCGAGAAGGATTTCGTGGGAGGATTGCACATTGTTTCTCGACCTGGTAACTCCGTGCGGCGGCGTAGTGCTTGATGAACTCAGGGCACAAGTTGTGAGCCCGCAGAGAACAATGGGTGAAATAGTCGAGGGTTTGGATATGGGTGAGAGACCGCAATCCAATTTGCATCTTCTCATCTCGAAATTCACCTGACTATGGTCTAGATGAATACAGCTCTGCAGACTCAATAGGTGCGTTCTTGATTCTGAATCTTTGATTTGAATTAGGGAATCGGACGTGACAGTGATTCTTCATGATATATGTGTGCAGGGAACAGAATACTCGAGCTCAATAACTTGGTTCGCACTGCTGAGCAGTCAGATGAGCCCCCGGTATTGCACGCACCAAATCACAGATCACGTGCTTTCAGTCTCGCAAAGCTTTGTGCGCATTGGCAGTATGCATCACTCTACGTCAGCAACCAGTACGCACCGTTGCGCCTTGAATTGCATCGTTATCACTCTCGTCCTCTCTTCGCTGTCGCTGCTGATCTCCCTCCCGTGCCTCAACGCCTTGGCAGATCAGTCTCGTTGTCTCGGTCCGGACACTGAACAGAGAGGTTTCCTATAAGGACTCGCTTGAGTGGGTTATTCAGACAGCTGTGGTATCTAGCAGAAATACCTTATAGTTCGTCCTATCTGGGGCGATCGAACGGTCGGTAGCAATGGTAGATATTGACTTTTCGAGTCTTCAACATGAGCGTCATGGAAATATGGGCTCAAATACATTTACAAGATTCAGCATTGTCTGGGTCGACTCTGCTTCGCGACGTCTGGACAGCTTCCAGCTGTTTACGATACTCGTATACATTGACCTTTCTGGACTACTTCGAGGGACGATGCTCTCATTGATCGTACTCAGCCGCTGGATAATCCGTGTATCCGATCACGGGATCAAAGTCTCCACCGTAGATGTGTGGGCCATCCAAATCATTCGCCAATTCCTTCCCGAATTTAACGCGCTTAGCCAGATCGGGATGCGTCATCCAAAGCGTCCCGAGGAAGACCGCGGGATATTTCCCACTCGCAACCCATTCCGCCGCCTCCCCAGATGTGATTCCGCCGTTTGGGATGAGCGGTGTCGATTTGAGGAACGGCGCGTAAGTTGCAAGAACGTCGTGGTCGGTCCCCCGCTTTTCCGGATCGAAGTAGTCCGAGTAGCGCACGAGGGAGACGTATGCGAGTCCGAGGGTGTCGATCGAGGACAGCAGGTGGCCGAACGTGGCAATCGTGTCGTCCAATGGGAAGCCCATGTCGTTGTAGCCCCCAGCTAGGATGTAATGTTTTGGCGGCCAGGCTGGGTGAAGCGGAGAGAGCGAACGCACCTGGGGTGAATTTCGCTCCGACATTGGGGCCCCAGATGTCCACTAGGACCTTGAGCAGCTCAATAGCAAAGCGGGAGCGGTTTTCGGGGCTGCCGCCCCATTTGTCAGTCCGCTGATTGGATGACGCATCGAGGAATTGGTGGACGAGATAGCCGTTTGCCCCGTGGACTGTAACGCGTGACTGGCTATTCACTGCGCATAGTGGTGCAACTCACTCTCGACCCCGTCGAAGCCCGCATCTTTCGCCTTCAGGGCGCCGAGACGGAACAGTTCTATCAGCGTCGCGGGATCAGGGACTTCGGTGGGCTTGAGCGCGTGATGAGGAAGATCATCGATTGTATTGGGCTCGACCGGCGCTTACGGTCACGTATCCCGGTACACCGGGCAGAAACCGGAACTTCCCTCCGTGAGCTGCGATGGGCGATGGTCCGTACACGGGCTGCAGGAAGATCGATAATCACGAAATGTGACGAGACTTGGGGGCTAGGCTAACCTCGCCTGACGCCTTTTGGTGTCGCGTCTCAGGATGGCACACTCGACCGGCTTCATATCATCGAATCAATCTGGCGTCCTCGTCGTCACCAGTAGCACAGGAGACGCACCATGCCACAGCTGGCAATAGATCTTACCGCCCTCTGCATGCACGGCATCCACGATGTCCTTCCAGCCGGCCACTTGCTCGGCGCTCCAGATCCCCGGTGCATTTTCCCACTCCGTGCTGCGTAGTAACAGTTCATCCGCCCCACCATATGATCGAAGCACGTAGAACGCACCCTTGTCTGCTTACTAGACAACCCTCGGTCACGATGAGCCCCGCTCCGCCCCGGGCTCTCTGGACGTAGTATTCCCGCATGAGCGCGTTGGGGACCGTGTCGGAAGAGCGGTTACGTGTCAGCGCAGCCATGGCTGTGGCAATGCATGAGACTGTGAATGAATGGATGGTGGAAGCGAGTGAGCACCAAGCCGGTCGCGAATGACGTGGTCTCCGAATTTCAAAGGCAAGAAGAGGGCTGCGGTGTTGTTTCTTGCGATGGTCGTGGCCATGTTGGAGAGCTTGGATCGGTGTAGATATTGGGGAGATGTGGGATGGTGCCTTTATATGCAGAGTACCACGGATCTGGTCGGGCAACGCGCGAAGGAATGTGAAAGAACCCGTGATGAGGCTGTACGCATGTCAGCCGATACCCAAGTCAGGACCGATTCGCGCACGGTCATCGCTCTAGAACGCCGACCGCGACTGAATAATGAAATAGAATGTCATTCTGAAAGCTCATGAAAGGGAGAGCGCGTGATATACTGTAGATGGAAGGGACGAGAAGACGGAGTTCCGACACCACTGCGATCCCATCAGATGTTCTCCTCGGGAATGGGGTGTGGACGCGGTGGTCCAATACGGCGTTGAGAGTCCCGTCTCCGGCCCCTCATGACCGAGCGGTAAATACCACGCTAAGCTCGAGTGGGCCCATTGATTTAAAGGCGGAGTGTATTCCCGCACGTCGAATGTCTGGTCATACATCAACCGTTCTGAGAGGGCCCCGGCTTCTCCATAGTGCATGTGATTTGATGCAGTTTAACCAGTTTATGACAGGCTGAGACTCTACCAAAGCTAGGCTCAAAAGAGGCGGCTGATATGTCGTGAGAGACCAACGGCGAAGCAAAAACGCAACATTCCTCGGGGTAGTCAGCTCCATCACTTGCGCACGGGATGCGTGTCTCACTTACCCGCGCAGGTGAACTGTGCAGGTCCGTCCACAAACCTACTTGCATCGAGTCTGTAGATCGATCAATCTCATCCTGGCCTGGGTCCTACAGCGACCTGTACGATTGGAGAGCGGAGACTTTGTGACACATGTGACACGTCACAACATCTCCGCTTTGTGCCTGGAAAAAATCCGGGGCAGATAAGCTGTCATGAAGCCAAGAGTCTGGGCGTGTAGCAAGCAAGACCTGAGATGCCTTCCAGTGACCATGAGTGGTGGTAATTGTTCGTCCAGGTATGATTCTGCGTGTATGACGTGAGGACCCTAGCTTTCCATAAGATCGCATACAACCCAGCTGACACATTCGAGAGTCATGGGCATTTTCGAGGGCCATCAATGAGCGCTTGGGGTCTATGTGGATGCAGAGATGACTAGGTAGCCATGGTGTGCCACCACTTGTGAAGGAAAGTTCCAGTGGGAAAAGGCAAATGAGATCCGGACATGGTACGCAGAGACATCAGACGTGGAGATGAAGTGCATGTGGGGAAATCATCACGTAGAGATCGAATTTGAGAGGTGAGATCGACTGTGAAGCACTGATTCGGGTCAGCATTCGGTCAAGCGTACACGCGGCGGCCCCAAACCTCAAATGCTCCAGGACAAAGAAAGTCTTGGCTTCACACGAAACGGTTAGCGCATTCTGAGCATTTGATAGCGACGAGGTCCGCTTGTGGAATGACAGGAAGCGCAGCAAAAGGACTGCAGTAGACCGCAGCGTGAGGGACGATTTTCAGCGACTGCTCGAAGCACATTCCTTGTCGCTACAGTCGTTTCGAAATAAGCCCAGAGGATGTGATGACTCCTGTGCAAACGTTACTCACTGGTCAATGCCGGCAAGAGCATGTATGCGCAGAACACCTGGTTCTTGTCAAAGTCGACCTTGAGGACAGAGAAGTGATCTATCGAATACCTGCATGACAAGCCACCTGCACGAAGGTCGTATCGCGGTATTTCCACAGCAGTGCTGGAGAGTCAGCGTTCGAGAGGCGGAGCGAAGAAAGAAGAAGACACGAGGACACGTAACTACGTACAGCAAGGATGGAGGTCAGTTGGCGTGCAGTAGATTGAGCTTCGGATGAGGGCTCTAGATCGTGTCTTCATGCTTCCTGCATTCGTCCAAGTCCAGAGCAATTTCATGCGTTTCGAGGGGCTAAGCTCGTACATACCACTCGCATTAACCAACGATTCACCATTGGCTGGAAAGCAAGTGTTTGTGTGGTTGTGTGTGGCATGATCAGCACCGGAACCGCACTGCAGCCTACCGAGAATTCTCATCTGGCCTCGAGAAAGGTCACGTTCCAGATCCAGTCAAAAGTCGTACCTGATCGAAAAGAAAAGAAACCTAGATAGGAATCCTCAATCGAACGTGCGCCCATTTCATGACTCATGATACGCATCTCAGTCGATGGTACCGCCCTTGCGCGTCACATCCACCATGTACACCTCCTTCGCGCTCGCTGGGCTCGGATCTCTCGGGCAGCCCATGCTGAACGCGCTTCTAGCTCAGAAAGTTTCCACAATCGTCCTCTCCCGAACGGAGTCCTCGACGAAGAGATCTTCGATCGGCGCTCAGTGCACTGTGCAAGTGGACTATTCGGCTCCGGCCGCGCTCACGGAGACACTCAAGAGACATCGGATCGATGCAGTGATCTCTACGCTTGCAGTGAAAGACGGAGGGATGGACGCTCAGCGCGTGCTTGCAGCTGCGGCGAAGGCGGCAGGTGTCAAGATATTCGTACCGTCTGAATTCGGCGTGACGAAGAATGGCCGGGCGGGGGGTGTTTTCCAGATGAAGAATGATTTCATTGGTCTCTCCTCCGCGCCAATATCTTCATGAAGCACTGATGGGTTTCCAGACTACCTGAGGGAGATCGATCTGCCATGTGCAACTTTCTATGCATGTCCTTTCATTCTAAAATGGTTTTATCTCTCTGAGAATACATGCCTCAGGTCGGGATGTTCATTGAATTTCTGCCGTGGCTGCTCAATCTGGATGAGGGTACAGCCTACCTCCTCAGTGACAGTGATGCGGAGTTTGGCGTGACCTCAACGAAAGACATCGCCGGTGCGTTCTTGTTGCAAATCTCGGGATCGAAAGCCCAGGCGTTGTTAATTCGTATCTCCAGACTTTGTGACATATGTGCTGACCCACCTCCCGCCGTTTTTGCTGGAGAACCAGACATTCACCATACATGGCGATCGTACCAGTCTCAAACGACTGCCGCAGCTCTTACGGGCAGATACAATCGAATTCGTGCATGAAATACCTGGTCCAGCTGGCGATAGGAAGGGCGCGTTGCAGAAGTTGATTTCTGCGGGCGCCGCAAGCGAGGAGGGTTCGAATGACAATCATCTGTGGCCAGAACACCAGTGGCTTTCGATACGAGACGTACTTATGTCTAACTCTACGCATTTTTAGAACGAAATTGCAACGATGACATGTGTATCGATATTATGAAAGATGAATCTGTGGATCTGTCAGTGAAGCAGGTCACGTTGGTCATCATCAATACGTGAGGCTGGGAACTTGACAGGAGAGCGACCGGTGGACGATTCCCCTGTTTCACAACCTGCCAGGGCAATCAAATGCGGGTCCTTCGGAGCTGCAATGCCAACCCCCTACTACTTAAACATCTGCCAGAACCGTGGAAGGTGCCGACCTGGTGCATGGGGTCGATCTCTCCTTGGAGTCTGTCACTTTTTACGGTGTACTGGAGAGCAAAGCGATTAGGGCATGCTTGCAACCGCACTGTCTGATTACAAAAATTTCTAGAGAGGAAATGGAATCTTTGCAGCAGCCGTAACTTACGTGAGATAATTTCCCGTATCTCAAATATCCTATCCGCAGCTACAAAAGTTCAACATGGATTCATTTGGAACTCACGAGCACATCCACGCTGCGACAGCAATATTTTATCGAATCCTGCCACATGTCCATGTGATCGCTGCAACTAGACGGGGGTCCACGCGAGGGTCGGAAAGGATAAAAATCGACTCGTCTTCTCCTTCCAAACTTGCCCTGATTGGAAAATTGATTATTGTCCCTTCAAAATTTTACCAAACGAAATTTGAGAACTGGGAGGATGTGAGGTTCTGCGCTTGAAATAGAGCACACTCATACAAATCTTGTATAGATATCGATGACCAGCCCATCATGTTATGTATTAGTGTACGAAGGGTAGGTGGCGGGCAGTAGTGGAGGATGGAAAAGATAGCAATGGCAAGAGAAGATAGATGTGTTGAGTATTTAGAGAGTAAGATGGGCGATACTGTATCGGTGCCTAGCTTTCAGCTGGTAGGACCGCATGGGACTCGTATATTTGACTAAAAATGGGGCAGAACTAGCCAAGATGGAAAACCCGATAGCGGAGGTAGCGATACCGTAAAGCACCTCGGGCTGGGAAATCCCTCGAAACTGAAGTATTCCGAAAGGAGTCGAAATTTAAAAGGGACGAAGGGGACTTGCGATGAAGATCCGGCTGGGAAACTAAACGAGCGATGACGGGAAATTCGTGGAGCGACGAGAGCGAGTCCCGAATGGGACGAGGCTTTTAGGTTGATGCCATCTATTCTACGTTTTATATCACTCGGCAGTGGGTAGTTGTCAAAACACGGAAGAGCTCACAAATTGCTCATCAGGAAATTCCGGGCTCCTAACTGTAATTGACTTTGTGGGAAACTCTCCCAGCCGCCCATCGAGAAAGTTGTCTTTGCAGAACTCATCTCTGGTTTTCTCTGTAGTCTAACTAAAACACAGTGATCTTCTGCTGGCTGAGCGGTTTAATAATGTCATCCCCTATGACACAAGGACCCCGCGCCCGTTACAGAGCACGGAGCTCCGACTAGCCGTGTGTTTCTTCGCTCTTTGGTCATATACCGCGCGACTGACCAGCGGCAGTGTCACCAAAGGACAGGTTTTCACCATCCCGATCCTTGCTATCAATACAGACAAGGCGATTTGGGGTGAGGATGCCTTAGAGTTCAAGTACGTGTCCCCTGTCCCCCTGGATCGCGGATTGATCGCGTTCACTTTCAGACCTGAGCGATGGGATAACCTCCCTGAGGCCGTTCAATCGATCCCCGGAGTGTGGAGCATTCAATTGACTCTCTTTGCCGGTGCGCATAGCTGTATTGGCTTCTGATACGCTTTGGTCGAGTAAGCCCTCCCATTTTGCCGCACTACTGGAGTGGGGAGTCTTGTAGCTAGTCACGTGTGTCGTAGCTTAGTCATCGATCCAGCTTGGCTCAGGCCACCTCGCACCGACTCACCCCGCTTCTGGAGTATCCCTACTCCACTACTTGTGCTATTGGCTCAAGACGTCCCCACAGACAAAAGGCTATCCGGCTCAGTCTCCTCCGTGCTTTCGAGCCCCTTCCAGGTGGAGAAAATGTTTGCCCGTTGATCACATCCCAGCTGGGGCGACCATACTCATTTGTGTCCGATGGAAACGGTGGACAGGTGTCGACGGGTCGACTTTCAATCTTGTTGAAAGCCCGTAAAGATTCTTCATTGTGATTTCAAGTCTTTCTGCAATTCAAATTCAATAATATTTGGTTCAATATCAAGTCCACTTGGAGCCACACATTCACAATGAAAAGCAGGAATTGAATACAATTGGCTACAGATTCAGACACATCGAGATACATTGGCAAATTACATTAGCTCATACAACTAGGTTGCAATCAACAACCCAGGCCGGCGATGCAGGCTCAATGCAGCGAATGTAAGGGCGCCGACCAGGAAACCAGTGACGACACACGATGCATCCTGCGCAAACGACTGTCGCAGACCAGCAGCACCGTAGTAGTGCAGGCCGTCATCCTCGTGGTCAAAGGAGATAGATTCAGCGAACTTGCGCCAAACCTCGTCGTCAGCGTCCTCTTCCGTCATTCTCGTCTCCTTGCACTGCTCTGATGTGGACGAGATTCCGTGCTCATCCGCGATACTTGTTGATTCGCAGGACGGAAGACTGGAGACGACGAACGGGCGAGGTGTGATTTCGCACGAAGCATAGCAGCTGGGGATCGGGCTGAGTTCGTCGACAGCTTGTGGGATGTCAAGCGAGAGTAATGGGAGGTCTCGGTCTCGGTCTCGGTCCTCCTCATCTCGAAGCTGGGCCACTGACATGTCGAGCGAAAGAGCCGGAATATCAGACATCCCCTCGTTGAGCGGCCAAGCCATCGAGAGCCGACCCAATGGAGATGCATGCGCAGGAACGTAGGTTACCGGGCTAACACCACCAGATCGCAAAGACGGAGGCGGAGTCGGCGGAGGCGTTGGCAAGCTCCAAGCGCTAGCATTGACAGCGGAGAAGATAGTCGGGGAGAGTTTGGGCGTGGCAGGAGGTGTGTAGAAGGACGTAGATGGTGAGATGGGGGAAATAGACTCGCCGACCAGCGGCAGGTCGCATTCTGAAAATGGGGGAGACGGCGGTGCGGTCACATTGGACGAGGACGGAGCCAAAGATACATCCGGATGGCGCGGCACCAGTCCACCCGTCAGTCGACGATGCCTCCACACCTCCTCTCGAACGAGTTTCACGATTGCCATCTCGACTTCACCATCCGCTGCTGTCATCGGCCATCGAGCTAGCGACTTGGCCATTTCCACCACTGTTTCCACAGCTTCATCAGCATCGACCTGCGATGCCCGACCTGAGCCCATCGTCCAATAGAACCATCCACCGACGAGTGTCAGTGCAAGTCGCACGGCACCCTCCGCGCTATCTTCGTGCTGTTTGTCGTTCGGGAGGGAGGCGAATACAGCGGAAAGGTGCGCGCAGAATTCGTGGAACTTGGCTGTCTTGGATGTGGGATGGTATGCCCAGGATACCCGTGCGAGAGGACCCGGTGCGCCATGGGAGAGGTGATGTCGCTGCGGTGCGAGACAAAAGCTGGGCAGCTTGTCGAGGATGCGAAGAAGAGGAATGGACCCAAGCACGGCGGACTGCGGGATTGCACCGTGGATGAAAACGGTCTGCGTCTCTGCTGCGTGGCGCTGCCATTTCACGTGGTTCTTCTTGCGGCTGCGTAGGACGGTGAGAACGATTGCCACGTACTGCCTGCCAATACCCACCTCGCAATGGGTACACCACGCAGCACGTCCAAAACGACTACCGCGCGCTTAAACACGCTCGCGCACCTCGCATCGATCACGGCGATCTCGACGTCGTGTTTCACGCCATAGTGATATCGCCGCACGGCTTCCCAGAGCGCCCAGTAGAAGCTGAACGAGGTCGATACGTAGGGCGAGGACTGCCGGGTTGTCCAATCGAGATGCGTGGCGATCGATTCGTAGTTGGGCTCAAACAAAACCTCAGGCAAGAGCTCCTCCGCGTATTCGTTCCATCGATTGTCGAATCTGAGACCAGTGAAGGGGACACCGAAGTGAGTACCTGACTTGGGAGTGTATACCCGGAAGAGGAAGCGGTTCCAGCCGTTGGATGTGAGCGAGCAAAAGGAGGCGCAGGAGGGAATGCCGTGCTGAGGGAGAGACATGGATGGAGGGGGTTTCGCGGGGAGGAAGAGGATAGGAATCCAGTCCTGCAGTGGCACTGGAACGTTTTATTGGTGCGTTCTCTTCATATCTTCTCATCCACCACACATCTTCAGCGTGTATCATCCACCCTGCCTCACCCACATGGAGTTCGATCCATCTCGAGTCCACTCCATGCGTCCATTGGATGAGCGAGAAGCCTATCGGTAAAACGTTTTTCGTGGGAAATGATTCCGGAATTTGGCGCAGAGCAGCAACCCTTGATCTTGAATCGAGTGGCAGGAGGGGAGCACAACAAAAACGAGGCGTGGGTCATGTCGGGGATCAAACTTAGCCGGTAGTATAGATCATTGTGATCCCAGAGCACAGCTTTAAATTCGGGGGCTCCAAGTTTCAGTTTCAAGCCCGGCCATCCAATGATTTGTCCTCCGTGTGAAAGATACACGTAAGACTCAGATAGAACTCTCGATACCGAAGGGCCAACGATTCTAGAAATCATTTGGATGGACCTGTTCTTCAAAAGTGGGATAGAGCGATTGCATAAATCTTGGGATCAAGATATCTCCCATCTGAAAAGCCCGAATCGAATAGAGAATGCTCGAGCCCAGTGTCCGGAGAACTCTATTTCAGCTGTCACTCCTCAACTCAAATCCGTCAGTGCGACACACCATGACACATAGTGAATGTCGACACCCACCCCGCACTATGTCGTCACACCGGACATTTGGGCCCGCGTTAGAAAGAGCGCAGCGGAAGGCAGGTTTTTTTTAGTATCCTGCATAGGTGATATAGCGCTGCACCAACTCCATGCTGGCTCGATACGCACGAAAGCATAGTAACATTTAGGCAGCTCAGCTTGCTCCTTACTCAATGCGTTGCATCTGTGAGATGAGAGGAGAGAAACATTTGTGGTCAATCATTTGGAAATGCAAGCCCAGAGAACCAGCCTAGTGATTTAGCTCGGATATCGGAGAAATAGTGGCAGGCCTGAAAATTAACGGTTCATAACTACACGAGCGACTCGAGCCCTTTGATTTTTAAATTTGCTAGCATGGTGCGTAGAAGAGCTAATGACCTCGTGCAATGTGGGGCATACATTCAGAATTCAGGGGCTGAGCACGGTAAGCCCATCTTGCTAAGCTCTCAAGCTCCACTCACAATAGAGACATGAATTCTCTGCGAAGCAATGAAGGAGTATGTGAGCCAATGGTGGGTAATACATTTGAACAGCTGAGATTCTCGTGGTCTATGATACGGCCATATGAGATGTGATTAAATTTACTACGCAAGGGAGTCCCTCAACTCCCTAGAAGACGACAGGTTTGAGTGCCGTTGGTTGTAATCTATGGGGGGATCGTCTGGCATGGGCCTACAGAATTCGCCGCGGGACCCCCGCAGGTCTGGCCCAGCGGGACCCCTGAAAAATCGAAGTCCCGCTCTCGACGACGGCAGAACATTTCAATGTTCTGTCAACCTTAGCATAGAGTCTGATACAGTAACAAGATATCCCAATTAGTTGCATCACTCGTAGTGTTGACATTGTTGAGGACAGCAAGGTCGAAGAATTGGGTCCCGCGGGACTCTACTTAAAGCGGGACTAAACCCAGCGGGACTCCAGCGGGAATGGAAAATGACCCCGCGGGACTCCAGCGGGAGTGCTTAACCGGTGTGCGGGACTCCAGCGGAGGTCGAGCAGGTCCCGCGGGACTCCAGCGATGGCCCCACTCGACCCCGCGGGACTCCAGCAGTCGTCTCACATGCCCCGCGGGACTTCAGCGGAGGTCCAGCAGAGGTCCAGCGGGCGTGAACACTGCGGGATCCTCTGCTCACCAACATAATCCGGCAGTGCTGCTCTATAAGGTCACCGCCGCACACCGCCGTCCCCATCGTCGTCTTACATCAACGTTACAGCCACCTCATCATCATCGTCCGCACAGCACATCGACTGCACAGCCGCCTCATCATCATCGTGCTCGTCGCATCGCACATCAAACTTCACAGCCACATCATGATCCTGCTCATCGTTCGCAACGACGACAACAAATATATTGAAAAAATAAGAGTTCTATGTTATTGGTTAGCCTGAAAGCTAGGAACTAGTAAAACTCGTCTTTGAATGATTAAAGTATTGGAGACCGCTCCTTGAATGGGAAAATTCATTCTAAGTAAACCTCAAGTTCTCAACCTGTGTGCATTCACAACAACCGGAATTGACCACGGGACGCCACTGGGCCAACCCAGCAGAGGCCTAGCGGACCCCACTTTCCGTCATCGTTGCCGACCATGAGGACAAGGCTTAAACTTTACACATACTATTTTATTCTATGAGGGGGTAGCTCTTATATATACTTGCCACTTGGTACTGACCGTTCTGAAGTCCAATGCCTGTGTAATGAGATATTTTCATTTTAGGTCAACTATGCAAGTAGGTTATGGTTTGATCATGCGTCTTGTCCCAAACCGCCATGATCTCTGATACGGCAGCAATCTTCCTTGCGGTTGCACTCCTTCTGTCGAACGTAGAGCGAATTTTCCATCTATTTCATTGGATCTGGGTCTCTGTGGCACGACTGTGCGGTTCAGGTCGGCCGAGTCGACGAGCCGTGCCGTATTGGAGTCAACAAGGTGAGTACCGCCCAGATGAGAATAAGTGAAACCATTTAACACATTACCTCAACAGGCGAGTTCCTCGGAATGGTATTGCCCCCTGATCAGAATCCACGTTCTACCAACAACGCGGTTGAACTAGTTGGACGTGGGTTGCCAGCCTTATTGACGTCTATTTAATCTCTTATTTGTCTCTACACAGAATCCATTTCCCTGCCGCAGACTCTACGGGATTGTCCGAGAAAATCTGCAACAGAATTGCACACTCAACTCCCGTTACCACCGTCCCGAATGGTCCTGGTCTGGGATGGTTGGCCTGACGGGGCTTTCTCCACGCATCTGACGAGTGAAGATATGAAATTAACATCCTCCGCCTCGATAAACTGGTCTTGTGACAGTTTGCGCATCGATACAGGGAAAACTCGGGCGCGGACTTGGCAGCAAGGGAGGGAAACACGAAAGATTTGTCGCGGTGTTTTCAAATGTGAGTCATCACAGTGTCCGTTTGAGATGCTAGCGGCCGCGGATCGGTCTTTCTCTGTCGGTCAAGCTCTCGGACGATATATTTGCTTATGCGGAGCGCGACTTCAATATGTCACCTGCGGAACCACCTCCTCAATACATCGGTATGCCGGGGGTGCACTCTTTGTGAATCGCGGCAGTCACACCCACACCAATTACACGCATGTGCTCAAGATTTCGAGTAACGGCACGTTCAAGCTGCCAGTCTTTGTGCCACGAAGGGAACCTGTCATTTTACAGAGTTTGCCAGCTCGGGACTTGGTGAGCAGTTTTTTCGCCTCACTGGCCTGACTGTCTGACCCACAGTGCAGACGACATCGGATATGGGCACCCCAGAGCCAACAACAGAACCCGAGGAACGACTCAAGTACACCACAAGATCAGAGCGCAGCCCCGACGGTTTTGAATCAACAAATTTCGGTGAGTATCACAATTTCTGAGCTATCTCACCATGTGAATCACTCCTTAAGGTGATCGTGAACGAGAGTGGTCAGACGAGGAGCGCCGTGAGATAGAGATGGATCCGGAAGCTGACCAGGATGAGGATTAGATTAGCCGGAATTTGAAATAATGTAACTAGCGTGCCTTGCATGACGACATCAGTGAATTTGAAATTTTTCCAGACTCGCCATTCCATCTTCGACGGAAGTCTTCGTCCTGCAACTGTTGAACGCGCAACTTCAGTGCTGTGGCCGTCAACCCTGACGATGCCACTGCACAGTCCTATTGTCGATGGCGAGGAGAAGAGACGACCGAAAAAACATGTCAAATTAGACGTTGAGGAAGCATTCAGGCCACGGAGACCGAGCCAGAAGGTTTTAAACATGAATTACTAGTCATCAATACACGTTGGTTTAGTATGATAAATGTCAAGTGATGATCTATACACGACGGCAATGGTGTGTGACATATCTAGTGTAGTCCTAGTTCGACCGGCAGGAGTCTTAGCCGGACCTGCGGTGGTCCCGCTGAAATGCTGAGGGCGTGCTCACAAGTGAATCTACTATGAAAGTAAACCCAAATATAAACACGTTCACACTCCTCGTAATCAGCTTCTCAGTGTGTGAAAGATGCGAGGGCTTCGGGGTGGACAGAGCACCAGTATCACAACTCTCAATAGACGCAGATCCAATAGTCGCGGAGACGGAGTCGACGACAAGATATATATATATATAGCAAACAATGGTGTCTCAACCAATATCTTCTATACGATCACAACCAACACTAATCCAATCCACAAACAAACGATATAACAAGTCAGAACTTAATACGAAGTATTAAGATCCCTTGTAGCGACAGCGTCTAGATGGTGACGCAAAGCCCAAATATCAAGTCGACGCACTGCCAACCGATACAACTAATATACTGAGTCGACGCACTGCCAACTAGTAGAACCAAAATGTCAAGTCGACGCACTGCCAACTGACACAACCAAAAGTACTGAGTCGACGCACTGCCAACTAGTAAACCAAAATGCCGCGTCGACGCACTGCCAACTAACAGCCAATATCCAATGTCCAAAACCCGAGCACAACTTGTCGACGCACTGCCAAGCAAGAAGTGTGGAACCAAAGTTCTCAAGTCGACGCACTGCCAACTGACCAAAACAACCCGAGCACCACTAGTCGACGCGCTGCCAAGCTAGAGGTGTGGAACGATCTCAACAAAGCCCAAAGGCGACGGCACTAAATGCCGCGACAATACCAGATGCGGCGAATCCGACTTTCTGATGTCTCAACTCAAACTCAAATCACAGTAGCTACAAGTGCTCAGGGAGCAACTCGTCGCGACCGGGCAGGGGTAGCAGAACTTCTTAGGGTGGAATCACACGGCACGCAAATTGTACAAAACAATCTGAAATGATAGTGATTCACAGTCCGGGGGAAAGCTTCCCAATACAAAGAAACGACGTGCTACTTATACTGTCTACGACGCTGCTTAGTAAAGTCCTGTACAACTGCATAGTAGCTACGCTATCTAAGATCGGTTGCCTTTTAGGGTAATTGAAAAGTTGAACGATCGGACAGGTCCTGAGTGATCAGGACCCCGCCCCATTGTCCATATGATACTTTTGATGTGGGTCAACCCACCGCGTCATACTTTTGGAATACGACGTGCTGGATTGGCCAACGGGTATGTCTTGGCAAGTGAGACCAACGTGGGCGCCCCGAGAAGCCGTATGGCCCTAGGCACGCCAGTCGTCCCCCACATGGTTCGGTTCACGGATCTTACCGTGTCGGTTTCTAGTGTGTTTGGGTATGGGCGCGACTCGCCGTGACACTTGGAAGCGTCACCGCGACGCGTCCACAATGTCCCGTGATCGAATGGATCCTGACATGTGACAAGCCGCCGTCGTGGCATGATCTGAGGAAACGTCCAACTCCAAACCGGGAGTTGCCGCGACAAGATGGTTTAAGTCTCGTAACGCCAAGTCCTGTCCAGTAGTAGTTCTATTATTGAGAACGTCGCGCATTGCTCAGCCCTTCAGCCCAAGTTCCCATCTGCAGAGAATGACCCTTTTCGAGAAGTCGACGCAACGACAGATCCCTTTTTGGGGAATGGTCGCGGTCCAAGCGTTCGTCACTAATGGCCCTGAGCCTGGTGTAGACCCATAAGACCAGTTCCACAGTAGTGGTCCGACTGCCTTGCTATCGTCGACACCATCCACAGTCGTCGACTGGGCAGTAGACCCATAAGTCCTACTGAGCGCAACACTGTTAACCGCGACACGATACACCGAGTGGTTCAAGAGTAAACTCTGTAAAAAGCGCAAAAATACGCCCTTACAGAGCTGGTGCAGAGCGCGTCTGGTAGCCAGCCTATCATCTCCCAGGAACACTAATTTTGACCTCCTGGTCAATCCCGCGACAGTCTCACTGCGTCAGGTCTAAGTCCAACAGTCGTCGTCTCGTTTATTTATTATTAAAGCCGCGGAGACATAGAGTTATGTTCCCACGTCTTATTCATTTGGTTGTTCGGTTCCTTCCGTGATCTGCCGCGATCAAACTTCTTCCGGCATGTTCACCATATAAATGCCCTCAATTTTCAGGGTCGAGAGTCTCCCTAGTACGAGACACTCTTGCCTTTTGACCACCATGTCCGCGCCCGACCAGAGCCCCCGCCCCCAAGACACCAACCGTGAGTGACGCCCAAGGCGATTACCGCGACTTTTCAACCACGCTAACCGTCCATCAGCCGTCACCGAATCAGCTGTCCCGGGAGCAAACCCGCCTGCCATCGACTGGCGGCAGTTCATGCCGTCCGTCAAGGTCTCTCCCATGGCTTGTCGACTCAACTCACCACCTGCCTAGCCCCGAGGCCTACAACCAGATGTTGCGGCAGATGGCCGTCGACGTCCGCCAGATCCAACAGGTGAGCTCCGTCTTAAGCCCGCTGGAGCGAATAGTCACGGCGATCAATGATTGCCGCGTCTGTTCGCTTTGGCCTTCCATTCTTTTCACTAACGTAAGGGCTAGCCGGCGCCTGCGCCCTTGACCACCAACGCTCCAGTCGAGGAGTCGTCGCCGCCCAAGAAACGCAAGCGAGTCGTCGAGCCCATACGTGTAATCTGTTTCATTCGTTTACTATGTTCTGATCGACCCCCAGGCGGCTCCAACCGAACAAGTCGCCGCCCCTTCGTCGTCCCGGCCTGCCAAGCAGAAGGGGAAGGGTGACGGCTCCAAGCCGCAGGCCCCTGCCGCCGTCGCGGGCAGCAAGGTCGCCGTCGCCAAGAAGTCGAGCGAGAAGCCGCAGGGGAAGCGGCCCAAGGCGACTCCTGCAAAGGAGCCCAAGGCATCGTCGCATGCACCTACTCGTAAGTGGCCTTTTCATTCGGTTCACCGAAGTCGCGGGCACTGATCTATTGTAGCCGCTACTCCGGTCCCTGTTTCACAGGAGGCACCCCCCAAGCGCGTCCCCAAGAAAACGCACGCAGGTGTGTGCACCCTATGTCTTATTCCTTTGATCCTGAGACTAACCACTTGGTCCCTCCCAGCCCGGATCCAAGCACAGCCCGTGCAACCCGAGTCCCTCAGCGATGAGGAAGCCGCCGCCGTCGCCGACACTGCGATGGATGTCGACGACGAGGGGGTCCAGGAGGGAGACGCGTCATCGGCCGACGAGCTGGCCATGCAGGTAAGTGACCCAGTTCGTTGATCGCGATTCTTCGTCTCATGGTTGGTTTGTTTTTGACAGGGGCCCAAGTCCAAGGGGAAAGCGCGATCGAATTTGAGTGCGTTCTTCCTCTTGCCCCCTCTGTCGATTACTCACACTTTCGTAGCCCCGTCCGTCATCGTCATGGACGACACTTCCGAAAGTGGGGAGGAGACCGGTGACTTCGTTGTGGCCAAGAAGCAGGTCAGCGAGACCCGCGTCAAGCCCAAGGTAAGCCGGCTCCTTTTTCCCAGACCACGCCCCTTAATCCAGCTTCTTAGCCAATCAAGAAGGTCGCGGATGGATCATCCAAGTCGACCAAGTCCGTGCCTCCCCATCCGGTGCCGAAGGTGGAGGCCAGTCGCAAGGCGAGCGCCCCGCAAGCGACGACTACCCCGACCCCAGTGGCTAAGGTGAGACACAGATCTTGGTTCCCAGACGTCGACTAACTCGTTTTTCTTTCTTTTCTAGGTTGCCCAGGCGGCCCCCGCCGTTACCAAGACTCCACGCAGTGAGTTGGGCAGGGTGGCCGCGACCCTTGGTCGCGAGCGGAGTGTTGCTGCGGCCAAGGCCGAGCTCAAGGCTCAGAAGGCAGAAAAGTCCGTTGCGGCGGCCAAGAAGAAATCTGACTCGGTGAGTCGCGACTTTTTCTTGTCGTCGACTTTTTACTGACTTGACTGTTTCTAGACTCCTGCGAAGGCGTCGGCTCCCACGCCCCGAGCTCCGTTCACTCCCGCCGCCTACGACACCGAGGCGCTCCTTTCGGTGGCACGCCAAGGGTTCGCGGGGAAGTTGGAAAGGGCCGGCGTCGAGGTGCCAACTGACTTCGTGCGTTCTTTTATCTTTTTCTCTCATGCCTCGACGACTGACTCCCTTTTTCATAGGAGGTCGCGCCAAGGCCCTGCGCGATGTGCGTGACGCGGCAGCGCGTCTGCTTCAAGAGCGTCGACGGGCGCCACGGCAATCGGTGCGCCCCGTGCGTGCTTTATAAACAGACTTGCACCAATGGCTACAAGCCCTCGGAGCAGCTGTATATGGGGCAACGCTTCGGGTACATCGCGCAGATGAGCGCGGACGGTAAGAGTCCACTCTTTTTCATTTCTATTTTTGATCGTTTCTGACGGCGTTTTCAGACCTCAACAAGTCCGCCAACCGTCTCGCCGACACCTTGGACGCGTACGGCGGGCTTCTTCGCACGGCCAACAAGATCCGCGTCCTGGCCATTGGCCAGTTCCGCGATTTCGTTGGTCAGCTGAAGGAGCATTTCGACGACGGCTCGGACGAACGCATCAAGGCGATGTTCGTCCACACCGCGACCGAGATCGACGCCGCCGAGATGGCCGACATCCGCAAGGGTGTTCGGATGATCTTGGCCCACGGGGACTTGTTGGATGGCGAGGCGAACGAGCGGTTCGCGGCACCCCCTGCCTTCTTCGATCCCTTTTTCTATCGCGAGATGGAAAAGATGGAGAAGCAGTTCCAGAGGGAGATCGAGAAGGCCCAGGAATTCGACAAGTCGGACCCCGCGACCGTCCAGGATCAAGCGTTCCAACCTGGCGAGGATCACGAGATCGACGTCGCGCACTTGGCGAGTAGTCGTACCCGTGCGCCTTCCTCGTCGCCCCAGCCTTCGCCATCGCCGCCTCCTGTTGCGTCGTCGTCCCAAGCCGTTTTACAGGTCTTGGACTTTTCCGACAACTACAGCGAGACCTCGGCCGAGTCCACCAAGGCCGCTTCGGATGAAGACGCGGAGGGTGAAGAAGACGGGTCTGCCGGCAACGAGAACGCCGACGACGGGAAAGTCAACGACGAGAACGTCGACGACGAGAACGTCGAGGACGAGGGCTCCGTCGCCGCGGGTGAGACTGCCATGGAGGTGGATGAGCAGTAGTTCAGCTCGTTCCACCGTCCGTGAACGTCGCGGCCTCAAATTTTTATTTATTACATGCATCATCGTATCGTCGTCGTAGAGTAATCCAATCTATCATCCTGCTGCCTGAGTCGTCGTCGCGTGAACCTTTAAGTCTAAATTTTCAAAATTCTTTGGAAGAATTTTCTTGAAACATTTTGAAAAAGTCCCGGACCCCGTCCTCAGTAGCATCATTGGATATTCCACTTTCCAGCACATGGGTCCAAGGGGTGTGCACGTTGTCGCGCACCTCAATTTCCAATGTGTGGACTTCTGCGGACTCTGTGGCTGATCTTTCGTAAGATCTGCCCTCTCCCAGGAACACAGATCTAAGCCGTCCTCGGCTTATCTGATGCGCGACTAGAAAAGTTTTTCCAGAGTCGACGATATAAAGTCTGGGTGGGCTCGACAGGTTATGTCCAGTCCCATTCTCAGTCCTTATTTCGTTCCCATTCTTTCTCTCTATCCAGGCCTCGCTATGTCCGCATTTCCTCTCCCCCAAGACTTCGCATCGCTCGTCGCGTCGTGGAAGAAGGCCAAGCCTTCTCTCGCGGCGATGAACAAGCTGGGTCTAGGTGGTTCAGAGGGCATCCTCAGCGTTGGCAAGGATATTTTCTTTGTCCGAGTAAGTTGATTCGTGATGGCGTGTCGCGGCGATTATCTTATCTCGTCGACAGACTCGCTTTCAAGCCAGCTCGTTTGCTGCTCAAGATCCTCCCCGCGACGTTTTGGATTGTCTCGAGGAGGCCACCACGCTCGCTCTGTCCCAGACGGAACTGCTCAAAGAAGTTCCTGAGAAGCAGCGCGACCCTTCCCAGACCAAGGCCGTCAACAAGTATCGAGCCTATCTGGTCTGGCATGAGTCCCTTGTCGCGGCGATCATCAGCATGCGACAAGCTCAGGAGAGCATCCCACGTCCTGCTGCAACTCCGTCGTCGTCTGGGAAGGCCAAGGTATGATTCCTTGTCTTTGTCCAGATTTTCTTACGGATATTGTTGCACAGGCCGAAGACCCTGTTCCTGAGGCTTCAGGCTCAACCCCTGCCATCGACATTGATTCAGACGTCGAGATGGAGGCCCCCACTCCTGTTCAAGAGAAGGTGCGTCCGTCTCGAGTCTTTGTCGAGCACAGGTTGATTTTTCACAGACCCCGCGACCATCTACTCGCAAGACCGTCGCAGGACGGTCCGGTTCTCGATCGGTCGACGGTTCTGGTCATGACGACTCCGTAGGGCTCGCGGACGTCTATGGGACTATCATTCGACTCATAGACGAGCACGATAGGTCGATGCGTCTTCTCAGCGCCAAAATGTCGAAACTTCACGCGGAGCAGATGGAGGCTCTAGGGAGCTGTCTCCAGAGTTTCCAGACGTGAGTTTTACTCAGTCGCGGCGACTACATTTCTGACCAATTACCCAGCCATTGTTCGTTGTCACCGGCTCGAAGAGGCAGCGACTCAGCAACAGTACCACTGATGCGGCCCCGGGTGAGTCTCGCAGTTATATTCTCGTGTCGCGACACTTCGCTAACCGATTGGCAGCGTCCGCGTCCGACCGAAGGTTTATTGCGGACCGAGTGCATCGACATCAACTGTACCGGTTGCGGCGGTCCATTCCACTCGAGCTCCTCATCGAGGAACGCGACTACGTCTCGTCGCGGCTAGAGGAATGGAAGACCGCGCTCAAGGACGTCAAGGAAGCCATTGACCTCTCGATGTCGAAGAATGCGGCCTAATCTTTTCATATTTTGTTCTATATGCACTCTCCTTCCATATGTCTCTCCTCTCTCATGTCACTTATTTATGAAGTCGCGTCTCTTCTTCTCGCGCACCTCCTTATGACCTTTTTCTCTTAGATACAACCCAGTATAGTCCTTAGGTACCAGCTAGCACCCAAGCAATATACTGAATTCTGTCTAAAACTGAGAGAAGCGACGTCTTGTCGTGCGAGGGCTTGCCGCGACAATTGCTTGTCTGCCAGACTTTCACTCGACAGAAGCTGGATCCTCTACAGGGTCGTCGTCGTCGTCACTGTCCGAGTTCTTGAGTTTCACGCCTTCGAACTGGTAGTCGCGGACGTCAGATATTTCCTCCACCAACTCATCGAGTTTAGCAGGCGAAATGTCTATCAGCTTCTTTATATCTTCAGAGAGTGTCAACTTCTGTCTTGCCAAATAGGGTATTACTCGGAACGCCGCGACTTTCGCATGGAACATCGCACCGTTCATTTCACAGACCAAGTAAGAACCTCCTTTGGTCTTTCGAACTACAATCATGGGACCAAGATATCTAGCTTTCATCTTGTTGTCCAATGATTTTTCAATAGCTGTGTTCCTGACCAACACTAAGTCCCCTGGTACAAACTTGTAATCTTTGATCACATGCTTGTACTCGAGTTCGTAGCGTTGAACCATCTTTAGTTTGGCGTCGCTGACGCGGCTGCGCATATCTTCTATATGGTCGGCGTGCTTCGCTAGAGCGCGTGCCCTGAGACCAATGAGATCCGCAGAGTCGACGATCCGGTCAGGATATTCGACTAGCCACGTAGCTTCGACTATATCCAGAGGGATGGTAGGGTGGGCCCCACATACTGCGAAGTATGGTGAACAACCCAGCCCGCGACGCACTGTAATTCTATCTGCCCACAAGACCTGTGGGAAGAACCAAAACCATTTGGAGGCGTTTCCCCCAGTAGCTTTGTACAGTGACTGTCGAATGTCCCAGTGACCTCTTTCAACAGTGCCATTCGCTTGGGAATTGTAAGGAGATATCCTTATTCCCTTGATACCATATTTCTTTTGTAACCAATTCAACGCCGCGACAAATTGTCCTGCGTTGTCGGTTACAATCCACTTAGGACACCCCCAGCGACACACTATGTCTTCGAGTAAGAAACGCGCTATTGCCTTGGCGTTGTCAGCCTGTAGCGGTCGCGCTTCCACGTAGCGGGTCAAAGAATCCCTTGCTGCGACGACATATCTGTATCCGTTGGAAGGCGTTCCCATAATCATGACGTCTGTATGTATCTTCTGAAATACACTTGGAGTCATCGTCGGCGTCGGTGGAGTGCGGAGGAGAGTTTTCTGGCGGACTTGGCAGATATGACAAGTCTTTATCCACCAGTCGACGTCTCTTTCTATTTCTGGCCACCAAAACCGAGTTTCCAACAGGCTCTTAGTGCTGAAAAGACCCTTATGACCCAGCGCGTCGTGACACGCCTTTATCATATAAGTCCTGTGGCGCTTGTCCACGACCAGTCTATGAATCCCATTGGTCGATCTCTTGTACATTTTTCCATCTTTGAGGAAAAACTGTCGCGAGAATTTGAGAAACGATCTGAACCGTTTGTCTGTCATTTCAGGCCTTACAGAAGTGTCTTTCAGCCACTTCCTAGCCATTACCAACTTATTGTCCTGCTCGATCCCTGTGCCAGTCCGGTGATCCTTAATATAGGGATCCTCAGGATTGTCGCGCAGTTCAAGATCAGGCAAAAGCGGTTCTCCGTTTGCCACATCGTTCAACATGAAGACTGGGACGACGAGCCCTTGAGCGTCATATGCGTCTTTGACACGCCGATTCTCAGCGCGACGAGAGTCGCAAGCTTCGACTAACTCTTTGGATATGTCGTCGACCGACTCAGCACACCCGACCATAGAGTTAAGGTAGCCACCTCTGGTGTCAATGTCCCTTTTGAACTCTTCAAAGTCTAATGGTTGTTCTGTGTCGTAGTCCCAATTCTCGTTGTTCTCTGGTGGTGGTTCGTCGAAGATTTCCTCTTCGTCATTGGGATACTCTTCATCTCCAGGTGCAGGTCGTCGTCGCGACAAGCCATCTGGTGAGAAGGTGATTCCTCTGACATGTTTCAAGGTAAACTGAAACATGAGGATCTCTTCAGCCCAACGGTTGATATTTGCATTTGGTAGGTTACCAACGTTCCTTAGCATGCCTGCCAAGTACAGCGCGTCGGTTTCGACTACCAATTTCCTACAGCCAAGAAGCCAGTGAGCCATGGCTTGAAGCACGCGCTTCACACCATAAAGTTCACGCTTCGGTTGAGAAAACCTAGCTTCTCTTTCTGTAAGAGGGATACTCCCAAATTTTGCGTAATAGACTTTCTTTGGATCATCTGGGTCGCGCTGGTAAATTTCGAAGCCCGCGGCCATCCAGGATGTGTCTATTGCGACGACAATCTCAGAGTCCCACTCGTAGTTCAGGGGCTTAAGCGACGGACAGACTTGTATCGCGTCTTTAAGTCTTTGAAATGCGAGTTTCTGTTTGTCACCCCATTCAAAATGCGCATTCTTGTTCACCAGTCTCTGAATTGGTCGCGCCATTTCAGAAAATCCTCTAATGAACATTCGCATGACCCCAATCGTGCCCATAAATTGTCGAACCTCCGAGACGTCCCTCAAGTCTGGCCAACGCATGATTACACCAACTCTGTCCGCGTCAGGTTTTCTACCTTCAAAAGAACAGATGTGGCCAACCACAGCGAACTCGTCGGCGCAAACCACCGACTTGGTACCAGACAGAGTCGCGCCACAGTAGCCGATTCTGTGCACGACGCGGTTCACATTCTGAAAGTGTTCCCATACGAAGCGACGGATCCCAGGATTTTCCGGAATCGTTTCACAGGTTCCATCGGGTAACAGATACCTGGTTCCAGGTCCTCGAACGGGTACGTCGTCGATGTATGGAATAGTAACATGAGGGATTTCGTCTTTCAAAATGAAAGTAACGTCCTCATGGAATATGGGTACTGAGTTGGTCCATCCTTGTGGGAGTTTGACCAACCTCAGCGCACCGAACGGTGACTGGAATGTAGTCAAGTCGCGACTAGCTGGATCGATGTCACGCTGGTCGTAGCCTGAGTACAAATCTAGCGCAGCACCACAGGCGCGACCGGCGAAGTGGTTTGCTAACTCTTCTGTCGCGGGCGGCAATCCTGAATGTGCGATAGTGATTGCATTGAGTGGTTCTAGCGAGTGCACCAGTCTGATACTCTTCCCATCCTTCTTAAGTACAGCGAAGAACTTGCTCCGATAAGAGGAATTGGAAGGCTCGTAGACCTGGGCCGCGATTTTGTCTTTAATGACCTTGCACACTTGATCGAACATGCCGCGAGGTATAGGAATATTCCCTTCGCGATATGCTGTATGGGGAACTGTCGCGATCTTGACAGGAGGAAATATATCCTGTCTTAATGCGCCACGTTCTTCATCATTGAACGCGAAACTCTGATTGTGAAGCATGTAGAAGTGCATGAGCAACTTCCGTTCTTCTGGCAATAAGAAGTCCCCTTTGTGTAACTTGTCCACAATATCCCTGCGTTCCGCCGTGAATCTACCAGTTGGGGTAAAATCAGGTGGTCGCGGGTTTAGAGTAGGTAGCGTATCCAAGGGATCTCCCACCATTTCTCGAATTATCCGATCGTCCTCAGAACCCATAGTGTACACTGGTCTGACTTTCTGGTCCACAGGTTTGTATTTCTTTCCTGCGAACACAGAGTATTTGTCGCGACTAGAAGAGTCGTCGTCTAGTACACTCCAAGTACCAACAGTCAGTTTTTCTGTTGCCGCGTCTGATAGTCTTTCATTCATATATGAATGAAACAAAGTCGACGCAGCGACGTCTTTCTTCATTTCCTTGTCCTCTTTCGACGACAAGATATATGCTTCTACTAGCTCAGTTTGGGTAAACTGGCCACTAGAACGCGGCTTTCTTAGATCCTCGAACACTACATTCCCATCCTTTCCCAACGACACAGTCACCGCGACTTCTTCTCCTTGACTCAACCTGGTCAATTCCTCGAAGCTCTTTGAAAATCCCGTTCAGGGTTCGGTTCGTCTGGACTGGTCGTCGGTTTCGACGAACTGTAGGGTTCGGTAGATCCGTCGTTGTTTTTAGTGTTACGCGGCAAGTCGTCGGCACGACGTGGCTGCGTAGCCATTGCACAACGTGTCTTTAAATTGGGATCGCGCATAGTGATTATTTGGCTGCCGTCGGCCGCGTTCTTGATATTGCTTTCTGTCGCGATATCAAACGGTCTGCCGAGCAACACCTTATAAGCTGGACTTTCCAAAATGTGCACCTGCAGGTAGACCAAGATGGTCCCAAACCTGAAGGGTACATTTCTCGCTAATCCCAGTGACTTAGAGATAGATCCATTTGCGCTTTCCATATATATGACGACCTTTGGATCCCAGCTCAATTGTGCGTCGACGGCTTCTGAGAAAGCCATCGATACAATCTGAGATCCACTGTCTAGGATGCAGTCCGCGTCGAGACGCGCGTTAATCCGTCCGTTTATTGTTCTGAGAGCAGCCGACGAATCACCAACATAGACATGTCTTGGGTTCTCATTAGAGGGTATCGACTCCAAGTACATCTCATATGGGTCCGTCGCGACAACTGCACCAATGGGAATTTCTCCTTCAACTGTGTTATGATAGAACACAGGCTCAGGCAATTCCTTAGCACTGACTAGGTTGTAGCTCAGCTCTCCATCCCAAACGTCTTCAACGACGCGACCAGTTTCTTGAAGCATGGACTTCTGAACCGGTACTCGTTTCTTCGAAGAGTCCTTCAGAATGGAGTCGCGGACAGTCCCCGAAACTGCTAGGAGTTCACCCACAGTGACGTCGACTGACGCGTTTTTCATTTTGTCGTAGACTGCTTCTGCTACAGCCTTCGTTTGAATCGGTGCACGCAACTGGTATTTATCTGGAACGCGCGCTTTTGAAGAATGTACTGGTTCTTGTAGAACGGGCTTGACTTTCTCAAACGGTAGTTCCTTTCTCTTTTCGACGTTGTCGCGCACTGATTCCTCATCATCGTCGCTATCACTAACTCCTTCAATAATCACAGGTTTTCTCGGTTTCTCTCGTTGCTCAGCTCGTTTATCATGGTCCTCAGAGGGCTTGGCTGAGTTTGTAGGTTTAGCCCCCTTCCTTGAACCATTTAGAAACCCGAGTTGTTATCGTCGCGCTCAGGTTGGCTATTCGCACCACGACGGGTTTGAATGAACTGCTCCTGAGTCTGAGGATAACCACTGTTCATGTTGTTGAAGTAGCCGGCCATGGCGTCGGTCATGGCTTTCTGCATGAACTGGCCCATGGCGCTTTCCATTGCATTACTGGTTGAACCAGATGCAGCTCTTTGAGTCCTCGGCTCAGCGCGACTCTCTGGAGTTGGCCGCGACGACTTCCTCTCATATTGGATGAGTTGACTTCGAAGGGAGCGTATTTCATCTGCCACTTCTTCAGGGTAGTCGGACATATCATCATTGTCGCGGCTATCGAACTGATCCAAGTAGTAGGAGTCTTGGAAATTGACGGACTTGCCCTTCTTCTTCCAATAAGCCTCTACTCGTTGTCCCTGAGTCCCTTCTCCATTTGGTAGGAAACTGTCGTCGAAGAGCCTCCACATCCCTTTGGTGTCGACTTTGAGAAGGTTTTTCTCAATGTGAGACCTCTTGAGTGGGCACTCGTTCGACCAGTGACCAGTTTGTCCACAGTAGCGACAGTCGTCGTTCCGTGCGGCAGCTCCTCCTTGTGCGCGACTTTCAAAGTGGGGCACAGAAGAGTTGTTGCCTACTGGCCGCGACCGCTGTATGGGCGCTTCGCGAGCAGTCTGTACGAACGTCTTCAACGCTTCCTGCAACTGAGTCTGTAGCTCTTTTTGGTGTAGAAGAAATGAATCCTTCAAGTTGGAAATCGAGTTTTCCAACTCCTCAACCTTAGCATGGTTGGGTGGACTAGTCTCATAGTCGAAACGAACCTTGGGAGGTCGCGCGATGATGGAAATTTCGTCTTCGTTACTCAACGTCGACGCCATTTCTTCCGCCATTGTCATTAGTTCTTTCAGCTGGATGGGGTCGTCCTGCCGATTGACTCCAGTCGCGGGGACATTAGCATTTGTTATCCCGGCGCGAGTTTGGTAGCGCTTGTTGAATACTTGACTCGTAGCCAAAGCGTTCCTCAAGACGGTACTGAACTCAGAGTCCAAAGTACGCATGTAGCGTTCACACGCGACTTTGTTGGTAATAATGGCAGGAGGGACTGACAGTCGCTTGTAGTGACTGTACATTTGAAGGCCAAAACGCTTCAAATCTCCTTCATCCGTTATTTTGATTCCACGGTTCTCGCGACAGAGTCTATCTAGATCCGCCATGGTCCCCGTTTTTCGCTTGGACACCTCAGGGTATCCTTTTAATATTTCAGCCTCGAACTCCGCGACAGTTTTCGTGTCGTCGGAATAGGTATCGAGACCTTCCCATACGTCCATTACTTGCCGCGACGGCAGGTAACGAATGTACATGCTTTTTGCTTGTTTGGCATCTGTGATGCCACCATCCTCCACGATCTGCGCGCAGTGACGCAAATATGCCTCAATCGACAGGGGATCCTTTTCATCAAGTATAGGTCTACTTGTGTCCCAAGGTTGAGGGATTTTGAACCCAGTCTTTGGAGCCATAGTTGTCGCGACTGAAGTCACAGGAGAAGTAGGGATGTTGTTAGAATTCGTGTTTGTAGCAGTGACGCTACTAGACAATTCTGAGAGGGTTTGTGAGCTAGTCTGAGATCGACTGATTGTCGTCGAACTCGAAGTAGCTGTGTCTAAAGCTGGAAGCTTCGACGTCAAATCCACTCTTTGTTTTCCTTTTGCCTTGGAGGGCAAGGGTGGTAGATACAAAGGTGTTTTATGTCTTGCAGACCTTCGTGGTTTTTCGAAAGGTCCTGAAGTTGAAGCGTTTCCTTCAGTCTCAATCTCCGCTTGGTCCTCAAGAGGTCGCGCAGGAGCTTGGGATCGAAATAAACTGCTTCGCGGGATAAACCCTTGGTCTCTATCCGACGTCACGGTAAAGAATCCGGTTTATTGATTTTTAAAGTTTATGAAACTTTAGAAGCCCCCGCGGTGGGCTCCAGATGAAATGCTGAGGGCGTGCTCACAAGTGAATCTACTATGAAAGTAAACCCAAATATAAACACGTTCACACTCCTCGTAATCAGCTTCTCAGTGTGTGAAAGATGCGAGGGCTTCGGGGTGGACAGAGCACCAGTATCACAACTCTCAATAGACGCAGATCCAATAGTCGCGGAGACGGAGTCGACGACAAGAAATATATATATATAGCAAACAATGGTGTCTCAACCAATATCTTCTATACGATCACAACCAACACTAATCCAATCCACAAACAAACGATATAACAAGTCAGAACTTAATACGAAGTATTAAGATCCCTTGTAGCGACAGCGTCTAGATGGTGACGCAAAGCCCAAATATCAAGTCGACGCACTGCCAACCGATACAACTAATATACTGAGTCGACGCACTGCCAACTAGTAGAACCAAAATGTCAAGTCGACGCACTGCCAACTGACACAACCAAAAGTACTGAGTCGACGCACTGCCAACTAGTAAACCAAAATGCCGCGTCGACGCACTGCCAACTAACAGCCAATATCCAATGTCCAAAACCCGAGCACAACTTGTCGACGCACTGCCAAGCAAGAAGTGTGGAACCAAAGTTCTCAAGTCGACGCACTGCCAACTGACCAAAACAACCCGAGCACCACTAGTCGACGCGCTGCCAAGCTAGAGGTGTGGAACGATCTCAACAAAGCCCAAAGGCGACGGCACTAAATGCCGCGACAATACCAGATGCGGCGAATCCGACTTTCTGATGTCTCAACTCAAACTCAAATCACAGTAGCTACAAGTGCTCAGGGAGCAACTCGTCGCGACCGGGCAGGGGTAGCAGAACTTCTTAGGGTGGAATCACACGGCACGCAAATTGTACAAAACAATCTGAAATGATAGTGATTCACAGTCCGGGGGAAAGCTTCCCAATACAAAGAAACGACGTGCTACTTATACTGTCTACGACGCTGCTTAGTAAAGTCCTGTACAACTGCATAGTAGCTACGCTATCTAAGATCGGTTGCCTTTTAGGGTAATTGAAAAGTTGAACGATCGGACAGGTCCTGAGTGATCAGGACCCCGCCCCATTGTCCATATGATACTTTTGATGTGGGTCAACCCACCGCGTCATACTTTTGGAATACGACGTGCTGGATTGGCCAACGGGTATGTCTTGGCAAGTGAGACCAACGTGGGCGCCCCGAGAAGCCGTATGGCCCTAGGCACGCCAGTCGTCCCCCACATGGTTCGGTTCACGGATCTTACCGTGTCGGTTTCTAGTGTGTTTGGGTATGGGCGCGACTCGCCGTGACACTTGGAAGCGTCACCGCGACGCGTCCACAATGTCCCGTGATCGAATGGATCCTGACATGTGACAAGCCGCCGTCGTGGCATGATCTGAGGAAACGTCCAACTCCAAACCGGGAGTTGCCGCGACAAGATGGTTTAAGTCTCGTAACGCCAAGTCCTGTCCAGTAGTAGTTCTATTATTGAGAACGTCGCGCATTGCTCAGCCCTTCAGCCCAAGTTCCCATCTGCAGAGAATGACCCTTTTCGAGAAGTCGACGCAACGACAGATCCCTTTTTGGGGAATGGTCGCGGTCCAAGCGTTCGTCACTAATGGCCCTGAGCCTGGTGTAGACCCATAAGACCAGTTCCACAGTAGTGGTCTGACTGCCTTGCTATCGTCGACACCATCCACAGTCGTCGACTGGGCAGTAGACCCATAAGTCCTACTGAGCGCAACACTGTTAACCGCGACACGATACACCGAGTGGTTCAAGAGTAAACTCTGTAAAAAGCGCAAAAATACGCCCTTACAGAGCTGGTGCAGAGCGCGTCTGGTAGCCAGCCTATCACCGCGGGAGTCTCATCAGGACCGGCGGGAGTCCCAGCGGGACTGGCGGGAGTCCCAGCGGGACATGCGGTGGTCCCGCGGTGGTGCAAGTTTTGCCCTGCGGGACTCCAGCGGGACTCCCACCTCAGTTACCACCGCCATCACCCGGTTGCACCCCCGCGGGGGTCCTCCTGGGTACCCTCAGACGTAGCTCTGAGGGTACCTAACAGGTACCCCCCTGCGGGGCCCGCGGGGGGGATTTGGTCCATTTGGGGGCGGGGGCATATGCGGGGGTCAGCAGGGGGGGGTCTGTACATGTCATGTGATTTATCATTGGGAGCGGGCAGGTGGGCGCGAAAAAAAAAATGAATCACATGACACATCCAATGGGCGGGATGGCGGCTGATGGCGGGGTAAAAAAATCACGTGATGCACCGCATGAAAATTATCAAAAATGGCTAGCAGGGGTTGGCGGGGGTTGGCGGGGGCGCTACTGGCCCCCCGCACACCATGGCGGGCAGTGGGCGCATTATCACGTGACTTTTGGGGCACCTTTTGTGCACCATTCGGCATGATTTCGGAGGTGTTGCTTGATCCATTGCATGCTGTGGCAGACAATGGGCGCATAATCACGTGATTTTCCGCCCAAAAAAATGGAAGCCTTCCCCAAATCATCCTGGTATCATTTCTATCGGTAAATACACTAGTTAAGCATGAATTTGAGCTTAGAAAGCCCAAAATGCACCCTGCACAATGGGACTGGTGATGCACTTGATCCCATCATTTGGCGGGGTCTGCTGCAGGGGGTGCCACGGGGGGTGCTGCGGGGGGTGCTGCGGGGGGTGCCGCAGGGGGTGCCACAAGGGGTGCCGCAGGGGGTGCCGCAGGGCCCGCTGTGGGGTCAACCACAGGAGCAGGGGTAGGGGTGCATTGCATCATATTTTGATCTATCTATTCTCGCTGTGGTCATAGCATGCAGCATAATTATCCTTCATTTTGCCAGGAGTTTGGAGGCTGTGTCTGGGGTTGGTCTGCAGCTACAGCCATGTGACTCCCTGATGCTTTGGCAGGGGCTGGGATATCAAAACTGTGCAATATTGTCTGCATAATCCAGGCATGTAGGGTTAAAAAGAAAGTGTGATTTGTTCATTTTTTGGCTGGCAGGGTAGGTGGGCTGACATCATGGGCTGCATCGGGTCCACTGTCAACTCATTGATTGTTTCGTCTGCTCATTCTATACACATGCCCATTGGTAAACTGATCATGCTGTAGGCACAGTCTAATCTTACCCAGTGGATAATACCACACGTTAATTATGCACCTAATGTCACACTTCCTGTCTGGGACTCATTGAAGTTCATCTGTTCTGTGTTACTTTACAAGCAGTTTGCTTTAGTTGCAACATGAACAGATGTAATAGAGTGGATTTGACATGCCCTGAATTGATTCCTAGGTGGAATATGAGACAATGGATTCACCAGCAAGTTGCCTCACAATAGTCAGAGATTGGTAATATTTGAATTTCAAATTTCATATACAACACTCTGTGCACTCAGAGCTCGTATATTTGCAAGATAGACTGTAGAGACATAGATGGTTACTTTTCCTACCTCTGGGGCTGCACACATCCTTGCCATGACCCACTGCCTGCATCCTGCTGGTACCCCCATTGGCACCCCCGCCGGCACCCCTGTTGGCACCCCCGCCGGCACCCCCGCCGGCACCCCCGCCGGCACCCCCGCCAGTCTAGCACCCCCCGCTGCACCGGTGCCTTGTCCCCGTGATTTTCTTATATGTAAGATTATGTAAACTGACAGCTCGGAACACGTCAAGTCACTAGCCAATCAGAACCTGTATAAACGTTGTACCTAAGTGTTTACTGCTCTTCTAACACTGTTCCTACAGTTATGCAGCTGAAAACCATCGGAATAAGGTCTCCTTCTGCTATTCTTATTGAATATGTAGATACTTCATATCATTTGTCCACCTAAAATTCGAAACATGAAAAGAGTTCACCATTGCTCAAGGTTCCTATGTAGACAATGGTTCAACATGGTTCACTTTGGGTATGGCAAAAAATATTTTTTCTACACACAAGCAATTCAATACAGCTGAATGATATACTCTTTGGCAGTGTCTGAAACAAATTCTGAGAGCCCTGGACCCTGGAACTATTCAAAAACTTGAAATGAGTCCGAAAAATAGGGTCTTGATAAACATGAGATATGGGCTGGTTTGAAGAGACATGGGCCACCGGTCATGTTGAATATAGTATTTTACAATGTTTCGGTGCCCTACCTCTCATCGCATGGCCTCATTTCCCACTAAAAAGGGTGCATACACACTCAAGCTCATAAAATCAATTGTCACCCAGAAACAAGAGCAGTGAAGTTGTTTCACTGGGATTGGGTAAAGGTTACCTAGAAGTCACTTGGGTTGCAGTACAGAAGCTTTGGAAAGTGATTTTGTAGTTGATCCACATTTGGTAGGCTGGCAGATGCTTGTGCACCCCCACGGCACCCCCCGTGGCACCCCCCGCGGCACCCCCTGTGGTTGACCCCCCCCCCCCCAACCCCTGCAAGGATTTAATTGACAAATGTCCTGCTCAATCCATTGTAAGAGTCTACAGTATTATTGGATTCAGTAAAGGGCCCAAATGGTGTGTAGACAAGAAGTATGAAATCCGGAAATCAACAATTATGACACCTCCACGGAATATGCTGCAAATGGAGAGAAAAATTTGAGTGCAGACAGACTACCTGAAGCAAACAGACAAAGAAAAGAAACATTAGCCATTTCTTGTTGATGATGTTGGCTGTCCCTGGAGCATGTACTTGGGAGATTTGCCTAACAAATCAAGTTGCACATTTTTCAAATTTTTAGTTTGACCTGACAGCTTGAGCAGACCATGCTAAAATGAACCAAGTCATATATATCAGTGCCCCAAGCCAAGCCAAAAGATTTAGGTAAATTTGCACAGTTTTGATATCCCAGCCCCTGCCAAAGCATCAGGGAGTCACATGGCTGTAGCTGCAGACCAACCCCAGACACAGCCTCCAAACTCCTGGCAAAATGAAGGATAATTATGCTGCATGCTATGACCACAGCGAGAATAGATAGATCAAAATATGATGCAATGCACCCCTACCCCTGCTCCTGTGGTTGACCCCACAGCGGGCCCTGCGGCACCCCCTGCGGCACCCCCCGCAGCACCCCCCGTGGCACCCCCTGCAGCAGACCCCGCCAAATGATGGGATCAAGTGCATCACCAGTCCCATTGTGCAGGGTGCATTTTGGGCTTTCTAAGCTCAAATTCATGCTTAACTAGTGTATTTACCGATAGAAATGATACCAGGATGATTTGGGGAAGGCTTCCATTTTTTTGGGCGGAAAATCACGTGATTATGCGCCCATTGTCTGCCACAGCATGCAATGGATCAAGCAACACCTCCGAAATCATGCCGAATGGTGCACAAAAGGTGCCCCAAAAGTCACGTGATAATGCGCCCACTGCCCGCCATGGTGTGCGGGGGGCCAGTAGCGCCCCCGCCAACCCCCGCCAACCCCTGCTAGCCATTTTTGATAATTTTCATGCGGTGCATCACGTGATTTTTTTACCCCGCCATCAGCCGCCATCCCGCCCATTGGATGTGTCATGTGATTCATTTTTTTTTTCGTGCCCACCTGCCCGCTCCCAATGATAAATCACATGACATGTACAGACCCCCCCCTGCTGACCCCCGCATATGCCCCCGCCCCCAAATGGACCAAATCCCCCCCGCGGGCCCCGCAGGGGGGTACCTGTTAGGTACCCTCAGAGCTACGTCTGAGGGTACCCAGGAGGACCCCCGCGGGGGTGCAACCGGGTGATGGCGGTGGTAACTGAGGTGGGGACTCCAGCGGGTCCCAGCGGGTCCCGCGGCTAATTCATGTAGCCCGTCTGGCATCCAGATCCTTTGAACAGCATTGAGCCGGGATTTAGTGCGGAGTTGCCGAAGCTCGCCCCGAACGAAGAGGGAAACTTCTGACCATTTGAGCCTTTCAATCTGTACGTGTTTGAATGCCATGGCAGGCTGCACGAGAACAAGGAAGAAAACGAGTACTTGGTTGGTTCCTACTGCTCCCTTTGGCCGCGGCTATCTGCGGTGCGACGGCCCGGGCTCGATCTCAGTGAATGACATCCAGTCACCTTGCGGTTCATAGGACTGTCTACTCCTGGTCTTAACTCAGATCTAGGTCCCACTCACACACACACATAGAGTGCTTCTTTCGTAGCAACTGACTCTAACACTAGACCACGAATAGCTTGCTAACCGCTGGCTTCTTGGAACAGTCGGCGACGGGGGTTTGCGACAGTGCATCAACCCTGATGATCACTGATTTTATCAGTGGCACTCGAGTTCTCGGAGGGATCCACCCTCAGCCCTCAGGAAAATGGAACTCCTAGGTTTGACAATCTCTACCGTTCGACGTGGTTGCAATCGTGCCAGGGATTAAGTAACTGAGAGTTCCAAAAAGGGGCGCATCATCGAGCTCGCTCATTTAAGTAGACTGCATCCCCAGAAAGACCGGAGGGAAGATTGTTGCTAGTCTGATCAAGCGGGCAGCGGAGCGCCCACGACACCCGTCAGCCAACGGAAACTCCCGCCCGGGAGCGTCATTAGTACCTCGTTAGGGTCCCATCAGTTTGGTCTTTATCATCTTCCGGAACATCGCGCGTTGGATTCTTTATCATTTCAACGCGGGTAAGTAAGATAGTAATACAGGTCCTCGAGGGATTGCCGAGCCTCGGAGTCATCGCATGTAACCCAGTGCGAGGTGTTTCCGCTGAAAGGACTGGCGGACCGGGGGCGGATCGGTAGGCCCGTTGACTCACGCTATCTGACGCATTTCATATTCCATAATACTCAGGTTGGGTGGTGATTCGAGCATTTGCTTTTGGTCATTTGAAATTGTTTTCCTGGCGTGGAAGTGCCCTGAGCAGTCACGCAATCAGGAAGCGCAGTCTCTCGTTCTCAGGAGCGGGAGATGCGTGATGGATGGATGCACCAGGCGTCCTGCGCGGGATGCTGCTTGAGAGATGAGCCAAAAAGCATTCAATCACGGTTTCTGCTTGTCAGATCGCAGTCAGTCTGTAGGTGTGGCGCGCGTCCGACACTCGTCGGCTGACCCGCAGGTACGGAGCGATCTCCACCGCCACACGTCACACTCGTAGCAACAGACGACCGGCATTCCCCGGCTGGCTTGCTATTCAGGGAGCTTGGGTGGTGAGCACGTGCTGCTGGGCATTTGCCGAATGTCAGGGTTCCTCGCCGCGCAGAGACTTGAATCTTGATGCTGTGTTTATCCATCTATGTGGAAGCTGTCCTAGTCTTTGCCGGTCTCGCCACTAGCCCTCGATCGGGCTTACGTGTGATCGATTCATGATCGACGTCCTGCATTTCCCGACACGAGGCTCCGCAGACGTCGCACCGAGGGCGGCGAGTTGTTGCGTTACCGCTCAACAATCTTCAGATACATCGAGGTACCTGGCGAAGCCTGAAGTCAAGTCTGTGAGACAGGGAGCCGGTAATGTAGGGGA
Organism: Mycena citricolor; assembly: GCA_963692855.1. Classification (NCBI taxonomy): domain Eukaryota; kingdom Fungi; phylum Basidiomycota; class Agaricomycetes; order Agaricales; family Mycenaceae; genus Mycena; species Mycena citricolor. The sequence goes on along the minus strand of CAVNYO010000417.1, from coordinate 19,196 downwards.
TCCCGACACAATTCAGGCGACCCAACGGCTGATTTGCACGGATTTGCGCCCAATTCTCACGAGCGCCGGAGATGCAACCCCATTTAGGTCAAGCCCATGAAGAAGCGAACGCAAATCCGCTTGTCGGACGGCGCCCGAGGAGACAGGCAAGATAGACGATGGCTTTGTGCTAATTTATTGCCGAGCCGCTGCAAATCCCCCGCTGGGAATCCGCGGAGCAGACATTGCCGAAAGGGTACTAATAGCACGTATGGTGCGTGTCGGCCAGAATCCTCGCTCCCCCGGATACGCGTAGACTGACTGACTGCCCCACTCAAATCTTGCTTCGACATCATCGCGCGAATTCTCTTCGTCTGCCTTCGGCTTGACTCGCAAGGCTTCTTCTTCGAGAAAATCCCGGCCTTTATCTTTGACTGGACGCTCCTCCTGGCGTCTACTTAAAGGCCCCGAGAAGTCATAATTAACAGCACATCTGTTCTTCGCCCACAATTACAGCGTCTGCAGTACACTATGGCCCCCACCATTGTCCTCCCCAGCATTCACGAGATGTTTCCCGAACACTTGATGATCGCGCGGCCCGGCCCGCCACCAGCAGCGCCAGCAGCCTCTCGGCCGCACTTCCATCCCTATCTCCCCGCCACCACACCACCGCCGGCTCATGCCTCGACCTCGCAGCGCGCGAGGGTCCGCCTTCCCTCGATACACACGGCCCTTCCACCCACGACCGGCTCTCCCGCGTTCTCATTTGACGTACTCAAAAACGATCCGCGAACGTCGTCGCTGACGCACATCGCGTCAAGCCGACCGCGGCGCCCAACGACATCCTCCTCCTCCTGCTCCTCTGATGATCTGGACTTGCAAGACGGTGATGACGAGTCGGGGGATTTCGGGCCAGAGGAAGAGGAGGGGAAGAAACATCTGTGTCCCACGTGCGGCAAGCGGTTCAACCGGCCCAGCAGCCTGCGAATCCACGTTAACACGCACACCGGCGCGACGCGTAAGTGTTCTTCCTTCGGATCTCCAGAGCCGGATGCTGATTATCGGTCCTCTCCAGCATTCCGCTGCCCATACCCTAATTGCGGACGCGCTTTCAACGTGAACTCGAACATGCGTCGGCATTTTAGAAATCACGGCGCGCCTCCGCCGCCGACTCCCTTGAGCCCAGTTGACGGCGCTCGTGCGCATGCGGCATCTCGGCGGTCGTCTCCAACGCTATCAGTGTCTCCCCCGCCGTCGTCGGTGACGTCGTCCTGTTATTCACCTCTCACACCTGTCTCGCCGCTGTGGCGGGATCACGCTCATCCGTACCATTCTTACACTGCCAAGACGAGTCCGACGACATTCTTCGAGAGTGATGTGCGGAGCGAGAGGCGATGACAGAGAATGCCCTTGGCTAGATTCTTGTCATTCCCCCCTACATTAGCTCGTTTGTTCCCTCGATGTAAAATCCGACGATGTAATATCAGAGAAGAATGCATGTGTACGACCTATTTACTGTACGCCACTCGCCAGACAAACTCTTAGCGACCGACAACGACGGGATGTCCCTCAAGATTGTGTTCTGTGTCGATGAATCCTGGTTAATTCCTGGATAATTTAATCTGGATTTCTTGACCTACTCCTTGCAATCCTTTCTCCTTCCCGTGATCCATACAATTCCAGTGAACAGTTTGGACAAAATTCACCATTGCGGATTCTTTTCTGGGACGGATTATGGGCAGAACCTCGGGATTTGATGTCCCGGATAATTAAGCCACGTTTTCGTTTTTTGCAACGATGACAAAAGATGGTCTGCCCGCGACCATGACGGTGATTAAAAGCTCACTCTGAGCTTATGTTGAGCACACTGAGTTTCTGCCGACCGGAGTCAAATCCAACTGGATCCGGGCCCCAGTACTGATGACTGTGTGCACCAATAAGAAAGCTCGAAATCCGCAACCCCGGTGAATTATTCGTAATTAGCTCAAGCTTCATGATTCACAGGGACCCAGCTGCTGGATTCATCCCTTCGTGGGTTCCAGCACCGGCAGATCGACACAAGATCCTCGGCGATCCTCAAGTAGGGCTGTCCGATGACCGTATTGAGACCCGGTGCGTCTTCAGCTATTCTCACGGCATGTGATTCGATTCCAGCCGCAGAGACGAATAGACCCAGCTGACAGACAAGCTGCTGGGCTGAATCCAGCACTCATCCTGTCAGCGAACGATCGCACCTGATTAGTCGCCGGACGATGCGGATCCGGGATCTCCGGTGAAGCTTGACCTTGAGACAAATCCAGCTCGTGATTATGTAAAGAAGATGAGTCCAGCATCACTTGATCCTTGGCGCCGGAATATCTGAGGTGCTAGTCCTTGCACGACCAGGCGCCTAGTGTCCGGTCGATGGCAGACGGCTTGGGAGACGTGATTCAGATCCACACGCCGCTGATTATTTTCTTTAGAAAATGCCGCCAGGCCAGGGCGTATTTAAAACGGAGGCAATCAGGGACCGAGTCCACGAACCCATGGGATCCGAGGCGAGCAGGTCGGGAAAACTAGCCACGAACCACTTCTTATAGAAGACTCCCCGGTCACTTAACCGGCGGTCAACCTTAGCTCTCGCGTAAGAACTTACCGTGGAATCTCATGCGTTCGTCACGAGAGAGGAGGTAACGCGATCGGATTTCAATCGAGCACGGTACTCATCTTGTGTCGTGTGACTCCTGGAGGAGCTCGGGGACTGCCCGACCAGGCGCTAGAAGTTGCTTCTGACCGGGAGAGACCTGGGAAAACGCCGAGAATGCATCGTCGAGGATTGGTGAGCTGTTGATCTGGTCGGCGATTTGAGTGACGTATGTGAGTTCGGCAGGCCCATTGATGTCATCTCCAGGGCCTGTTGGGTGGTAAATGCTGCAGATTTGGGGGAGTGGGGATGAGAGCGCGATCAAGATTGTTCAATCGAGGCAGATATTTCCTTGGAGTTGATTGGCTGGCTCTTGCCCTACGAGGTCTGGTACAATGAGGACTGCCCGATTCTTGGGTCGATCATCCATCCCTCCATTCATCTCCCCTATCGACTAATTTAAAAGGTGATGGACGCCGATTCCCATCCTGGCATCTTTGAGCCGTGGGCTGAGGGCTTGTTGCCTGTTTCGAGAGATCTCACACTTACTCAAAGACAGCCGTATCGTTGTTACTTGCTATGGGTGGAAAACGCGCTCCAATGCGGCCCGCTTTGCCTCGCTTCTTGACCCGCTCTAGCCATTTTTGATTTTGCTCGATTTGTCAGCACCCTAGAAACGCTAGTCGATCGGCTTGTCCAAGGCTGAGGGAGATCAGTCTTTGATCACCGGATTCACGCTGTGAAAATCGAGTAGTCCCTTCGGTACTTATAAGAACACTTGAATGCGAGTGTCTCAGTCTCAAAAGCTATGTCTCGTGGCGTCCTCAATGTCTGTTTCCAGACGAGAAGACACACATTGCGGGCTCGAACACCCCCAAAAGTAATTCAACAAAAGCGAGATGTCTACATAGGACATCGACCTCAAATTGATACTGTAACTTTCCTGAAATCCGAGACACTAGTGGATAACGAGGGCCCAGGGTGAAATGGGATCAAATATGTGGGTGATCAAACTCTAGCAGATGTCTGAACAAGAAATGAGGTCGAGAAGATGAGGCTCATATGCGCCATGTTGATACTAGCTATACATCATGCACCAGATACTCATCCCTCTGTTCGCGTCAACGATTTGTTTTCCAACCCGGGAGAACAGATCTCCCCGAATGGGCGATGTGAGGATCGGCGTCAAAAAGGGCTTGATAGAGGCACCAATGCGACGTGTTGCAAAAACTCATCGTCGGGCATCCAGTCCTGGACACATTATTAGCCGCTCTGATGGATTCTCTTCCTCTCTTCCATGGGCTAAAATCACCTTCATCATACGCCTATCAGTGGGATGGATGGCCAAGCACCTCGCTATATGGGATCTTTGCAATAACCATGCCCGAGGTTGCAATTTTAAATTAACAAATTCCTCCTTCAGATCCGAGAGTATCGTCCACAAACTCGCTCGCCAGTTTCTCCATAAAATCTGCCAGATGAGTCAGCTTGTCAAACAGAGACTTTGGGGTGGGACTGCAGCCCTGCGTCGCCAATATTTTAACATCTGACTTTATGGTCTCTATCTCCCAACAATCATCTTGATCCCCCGTCCTTGATTTATTCTTCTATAGCAAGGCTATCACCCTCCTTGCCTCTGTATTGGAAGTTTACAGGTCCTTGCCGATTCTAATCGCTCCGGTGCGTGCTTTCGGAACGTATGAGAACCCATGCACCCAGCCTTCCGTTTGGCTAAATTGTTCCTTCGTCATCAGTTTCTTACTTCGCAAGGGCCTGGGCCACTATCAGTGCCCGAGCGCGAGAAATTACGAAATTTCGGGCCACAAGCGGATTTCCGGGGACTTGATCTCCAGTGCAACGCATTCGACATTCGAAGCCAAAAAACGTATTCTCGTTCGTTCATCCTTCATATCGCCCGAATACGCGCTTCGGTAGCGTTCGAATGCTATCGCATCTCCCACATGTGTGTTCCCTGTCCTCTCAGGCTTCAATTTTTTCGGTTCCTGTGCTGAACGCTCATTATCGTCCGTGTGGAGAAGTTCGGCCTGACAGTGACTGCAACCTGCTGCGCATGACGGCATGAGAATCCACATCCGTCGCCATAGATACTTTTCTTCGCAACCCATTTGTGCTGAATCAATGCTTATGCGAGCCATCCGGCACAGGTCGGGCGGTGGCATACACGAGGTGGCCGCTTCGCCGACACGTCAACTGACAAAATCAAACTCAAAGTGGTCTTTAGTTCTGGTGATCGCTACGGTCCTAGCAGTAGTACGAGTACGCTTGGTTAGGTATCCTTTGGTGATCGTGTAGCTCGCACGGGGGTTTCTGTGAGCGGGAGTGAGCTAACAAGCAGTCTCTGTCTCGGGGCGAGCGCGGTGATTCCGATTTCGAACAGGCCCGTAATTTCAACTCCTCGGTTAGGGCTAGCGGCGGTGAAATTTTGAGCCTCAAGAGATCTGATTATTTGAGGTTGTCTGGAGCGATTTCCATTCGACTAACACTTCGTATTTCAAGCTTCTTGAAAGCGTTGCTTTTGCGTCCAAGCCCATCATCGTAATCTTGGGATCGGATTTTCCTATGAGCAGCTTATGAACCTTTCATTGTTGACTAATCTGCGCCCTTATTGCCGCAGCGTTTGGAAGGGTCTTCAGTTTAGAGCCGTACATACAGATCCAACCTCAAGCAAATAGAATGAGAAAAAATCGAAAAAAATTGGGACGGGTGTCAAGTAGGTAGAGCTCATGTTTGTTTCCTTTGCGCTGGGAGCTGGAAAATGGGAACTCAGCACAGCCAATTATCATGCGAAGATTGCACTGCCTTTTTGATGGCTGATCATTGAAACGATTTTTGGTCGGAACCGCATCCCTGTCATAGTCATACATTGAATCGACCAGTCACCACTCCCCAGCCTAACCAGACTGCCATCCACCCAAACATCGATATTCGCATTTCAGTCTTGTATCCCCTCACATCATGTCAACGGTCGTCACCCCACCCCAAGTCCAAACTCAGCATGCTGCTCGTGGAGGCAGAGGAGCAAAACGTGGCAATGGGAACCGCAATCGCGCGGGTCGCGGACGTGGAGGTGCCAACACATCCAGTGCACCCGCTGGTGCAACACCTCCGAGCGACGGGCAAGTGGATACCGCTAGCAAGCCCGCTGCAACGGCAGACGTGCAGGACGACGACGAGATCTGCTTCATCTGCGCAGATCCCGTGAAATATTGGGCTGTATCGAACTGCAATCATCGCACATGCCACGTGTGCTCTCTGCGGCTGCGTGCCTTGTACAAGAAGAATGAGTGCACGTTTTGTAAGGTGCGTTTCCATATCTTTGCCCTCATCACGCTCCATCCAATCTCCGTGTAGGAGCCACAACCGTCTATCGTCTACACGACATCTCCCGACGCTTCTTACGGCTCCTTTGAATTGGAGAACATGATGTTCAAAGACGCGAAGCTCGCGATCTACTTTGAGACACAGGAGATGATGGAGGAAACGCTGCTGCTCCTCAGATTCAATTGCCCAGACACCGACTGTGACTTCATTGGAAACAGCTGGAGTGACGTGAAGCTACACGTCCGAGCAACTCACGGACGACTCATGTGGTGCGTCTGTGCGTTGCCGGGTTTCAGCTCCCGATAACACTCATTCAGCGACCTTTGCATCCGACACAAGAAGGTTTTCGCACATGAACACGCTTTGTACCCACCGAACATCCTTCCGCTCCATTTGCCGTCTGCTTCCCGCCATCGGAACGGAAAGTCGAAGGACAAGGAGACCGAGAAAGATATCGAGGGCGGAATCCATCCTCTCTGCGAATTCTGCCGCGAATGTTTCTTCAGCAGCGACGAGCTGTATCCCCACATGCGCGAGACCCACGAAGAATGTTTCGTTTGTAAGCGGAATGGCGTGCGTGACCAGTAGTAAGACAAAGCTGGCTTCACTCTCGTTACTGGCACTGAGTCACCGACCAGCTTCCTCAACTACCCAGCGCTTGAAACGCATTTTGGTGATGCACACTATCCATGCACACATGCAACCTGTCAAGCTCAGAAGTTTGTCGTCTTTGGTTCAGAACTCGATCTAAAAGCCCATTCGGTCGAGGAGCACGGTGGCGAGATGGACAAAGGCGGAAGGCGGGATGCGCGGAGGGTGGAACCTACCTGGGACGGGGTGGCTGGAGGTGGTCGACATGGTCACGGCAGGAATAGAGAACATGCAAGAGATCCACCACCTGCTGCACCACCACAGAGACCTCCAGGAGCGGGTCGACGTAGAGAGGGTTTCGGTGCTACTCTTACCGTCGAGGGGGAGAGTACGCCTGCTCCGAGTCCGACCCCGACGCCACCACCGCCTTCCCGAAGTGACGTGGATCCCGCTACTGCGGAGTACGTTTCCTCTCTTCATAGGAGAGAATGCACTCACACCCTCCGTCAGACGTCATGCCTCTTTCCTGGCGCGCATGGCTCAGTTTGCACCGAATGCGACTACTGCTGTTCCCGCTGCTCGCGCGGCCATCCGGTCTTTCCGTGCCAATGAATCGTCCGCGAGAGATCTTATCTCGACTTTTTGGAGCATCCTCGACGCAAAACGAGAAGCAACCACTAGTGTTGTGAATGGGCTGGTGGACCTACTAGACGATGACGAGCAGAGGGAAGCGGTGCTGGCTGCGTGGCGGGCGTTTGACATCGAGGTGTGTGACCACGACCCATAAGTACATATTGGTGACTCTGATTCTTCGGCCAGCAACGTCAACAGTTTCCTGACTTGGCGGTGCCCACCGCTGTCGGTTCTGGCTATTCTGGCATCGCTAGCGGGCGAGTTTTGAATGCGAAACATGCAACCGCTGGCCGAACGGGAAGATCCCAAGTCTGGGACCGCGTTGCTCAGGCTGCAGGCTCGTCGTCCTCTGCGAACACGAAATCTTCTGCGCCGCCTTTCCCGGTGCTCGGTGCTGGGCCTGCCCGTCGTTTCGTCCCTGGAGCTGCTAGTCGCTCGACGCCTTGGTCAACCGGCGGTCAATCGGTCCCTACGGGATATGCAGCATCGTCATCCTTTGTGCCCCTCACTATGCAGGCCCCAGCGCCGACAATCGCGCCGTTCTCTCGCACCATGAATACCGGCAAGTCTGGCCCGACACCAAAACTATCTAACGCGCTGTTTCCTGAGTTGCCACCGAGCGCCGGTGCACGCCAGAAAGTCAGCGTTCGGGGCAATCAGTCACTGAAGAACATTGCCGGAGGAAGCAGTGCGCCGGCTGCTTCTGTATGGGGAGCGGGCGTTACTGCCGAGGAAACGGCATTCGCAAGTACGGAAGTTCCTGGGTCGGAGGGAAGCGTGAACGGGAATGCAAAGAAGAAGGGTAAGGGTAAGGGTAAGCAGACGCTGTTCACGCTCGGTTCGTTTCCGTCGTGATAAGCGGGTCACGAGTCACCTGATTCACATTAACCGACGACTGGATCCCGGCATAAGGCCCCACTCTACGCACCTTGCTCGCATTGGGCACACATTCACAAGCTCACCGATGTACTCTACCCATTGAGCAGTGTACACGTTGAAGCATTAGAACACGAAAACCATTGCAAGGAAACGAGACTGATAACAGAGTCCGAGGTGGGCGTCGCCGGCGGGAGGGTTCTTTCGTGAAAGCTGAGGTGATCAAGTGCGATGATGTCCTCCGTCAGAAGCTGGTTCGTACAGGTTATTAATATTCTCCTCGAGACGAAACACAGGTCCAGGTATCTGTTTTGAGAAGGGTGTTGCGATACGGACTCGGGTCCGATAGGCTGATGCCTACACAGGTCGGTGCTGACAAGAGGGTGTCGTTTAGAACGTGGCCCGGGGGAAGCCGGTCACTACGCACAGCGATGGGCTCACCGTAGATCCTCCTCTGCCTCCAGAAGAACTAGATCGAAGCAGCGACTATCAGATGAGCGATTCTTGAACTTTTCACTCCTATAGTGGACGATGCAGTGTTCTGTCGCAAAATACATCGAATGGGCAAGGAGAATGTTTCTCGTGAGTTTCTTAGACATCGTCTCTGCGAAAGACCCACAGCACGGGCGGAGGCCTTGTGAAGCCCGAACGTTCAGTATTGACATGTTCCATCTTTAGTGATTCAAAATCGCGTTCGATAATGATGACAGGAGATCTGTGCGATTCAAAATCATGAGCGACCAGCGTAGGGATCATCTGGGTGTCTAGCTCTGGCAGGATATGGAGCTGCTCACTAACCCTGTGAGTGAAATGAACCTGTATTCGAGTTGTCTCCAAACGATACATATCCCACGGCTCACTCGCACTCGATGGAAATTCTAAATTTACCCGAGTCCGCAGTCCGTTTTCCCGGGAACATCGCTGGACGACAGATCAACAAGCGGCCGAGGGTGTTGCCGTTGCTCCTGACTGATAAACGGTGAGCTCTGACTGGCAAGTTCAGATGGCCGGGTGTCAGTCGGAACCTTGGGCTTCCTGTCAGTGTTAGGCTACGCGACAATTTACATAGCACCCTGTGTCACCAGGAAAAATGCAGAACGTACAATCAAGTCAGCGCTAAGTACACGGAATGCATGCGATGGGTCGGGCGTGATGGCATCAATCTGATCACGCACGCCGATCCAAAATAAATGCCGATCACACGCACTGACCTCCGCCCATATGTTCTCGACTCGACAATGGTCTCCACGCACCAAATCGCTGGAAGGGCACCAGCTGCAGTCCCTGAGCCTATGTCATTTCGCGACTAGACCTGAAGTTTATCCTGACCTCAAGCTCATGCAGCAAGCCAATCTCGGTCACTGGGATGACGGGTTTGGAAGGCCATCATGACCGAGATCTTCCATCCTTGGAAACGATTGCCTGGACCGGTCCATGAATCGCTAGTCTATTTGAATGCTGGAGGCAAGTCTCCAAGCCGTGCGTGCCGCCCTTCTTCCTTCCCTTCTTGCTAGCCATTCATTCTTCATTCTCTTTGTCTCCGCAGGCCGGTTTCCCTCCTCTCATTGACGAAGCCCTGCTGCCTCAATCTTCTCGTACTCGAAAGCTACTTGTAATCGCATCCGCACACACACGCCTACCATGGATCCCTCCCCACCTGGCGCGAGCTATCTGCAGCGCAACAAGACCGAGCGTGGTCGGTTGCAGGGTCTGCAGCAGATCGACTCGTCCTCGGCAAGACCAGCCGTGCAGCCCAACGCAGTATCGACTTGGAGTGTGTGGCTCATCAACGAGGGACACCACAAGATCTTCTTCGCCGTCTTCATTGTGCTGCATCTGGTCGCGCTCATCCTGGCGTCGATCCACTACAGCTTGAAAGACAACCTTTTCGGCGCGCGGGCTGAGTTCGGACCCACCTTCGGTGCGGGTCTCTCTCCGCAGTTATCTTTCCTTGTGTACTGATACCAGTCAGTCATTGCTCGTGCGGCTGCCGTGCTCCTACACATCGACGTCATCTTCATTCTCCTCCCAATCTGCCGCAACTTTGTCTCCGTGCTCCGCCGGACGCCGCTGGGAACAGTGATACCGTTCGACGAAAACCTGACACTCCACAAGGCGACGGGCTGGTCCATATTCATCTGGTCGCTAGTACACACACTCGCACACATCGTCAATCTTTACCGGCTCACGAGAGCTGACACCTCCCTCAAGACGATCGGTGCGCGCGTCGCTTTCTTCCTGTATGCCAATGTCATCATCGGGCCTCTCTGGACGGGCTGGCTGATGTGGGTATGCTTGGGTGTGATGGTGTGGTATGCAATGGAGAAACGGCGACGTCAGGCGAACGGCGGATTCGAAAAGTTCTGGTACACGCACCATCTCTTCATTCCTTTCTTCCTGCTGTGGCAATTCCACGGCATGTTCTGCATGATCAAACCTGACCGCCCGCCGTACTGCTCGTTCAATACAATCGGTGTCTTTTGGGTGCGTGTGTCTGTGTTTGGGGACTCGACTCGAAAAGCTCACCTTTACCTCAGCGGTACTGGATCGTCGGGGGTCTGATCTGGATCTACGAGCGTGTGCTGCGTGAAGTGCGTTCGCGACATTCGACGCACCTGTCCAAGATTATCCAGCACCCGTCCAATGTCATGGAGCTGCAAATCAAGAAGGAGAAGACCACAACACGGGCGGGCCAATACATCTTCATCAACTGCCCTGAGGTCTCGTACTGGCAGTGGCACCCCTTCACGCTCACTAGGTGTGCTGCGTCTGGCTAATACTCGAGTCGTTTGCTTACAACCGCCCAGCGCTCCCCAGGAAGATTACATCTCCGTGCACGTCCGTGTGGAAGGCGACTGGACAACTGCCATGGCAGAGGCCGTCGGTTGTGATTTCCCGAAGAAAGGAGCCAAAGGCGCGTCCGAAAGCAAGGTTGTGCCGCCTCCGATGGGTCGCGCGTTGCCACGAGTGATGGTCGACGGACCGTTTGGCACATGTTCGGAGGAATTCTTGAACTATGAGACCGTTCTGCTCGTCGGTGCAGGTATTGGTGTCACACCCTTTGCTTCGTTCGTTGTCAGATTTCCGTGGTTCTTCCTCAATGCTTACGGTTTTCAGCATTCTAAAAGCGATTTGGTACCGAATGAACAGCATCGGCGGTGCTAAGCCCACACGATTGTCCAAAGTGTACTTCACTTGGGTCATCCGCGACTTTGGCACAGCGGAGTGGTTCCACTCGCTGCTACAAGCCATCGAGACGCAGGACACCCAGAACCGGATCGAGATTAACATCTACCTTACCCAGAAGATCAAGGAGGATGACATGAACAACATCATCGTACGTTCGCTTGTCTGCTCTTTTCGATGCCACCTTCATCGAAACCGTAGGTGCACGATGTGGGTGCCGAGAAGGACGCAATCACCTCTCTCCGTGCGCCGACGCACTTCGGGCGACCGAACTGGGACAAGATCTTTTCGTCTATCAGCCAGAAACACCCAGAGTCCGACGTTGGGGTGTTCTTCTGCGGCCCGGTAGCTATCGCCAACACCCTCGGCGAGAAATGCAACGCATACAGCAGGGACGAGGGAACGCGTTTCTTCTTCGGCAAGGGTCAGTGGCTCGCTTTGTTTCCTCCCAGGTCTTTGCTGATTGTCTCGACGCGAACAGAGAACTTCTAGATGTTTTGATCTGCGCTCGTGTACTTCTAATTGTAGCTAATTCCCAGGTCATCCATTCTTACATATCAGTGGTGGCAATCTCGTCGTTATTTGCGGAGAGAATCCGTGTAGGCATGGTATCATGTATATATATCCACTCCACTTTCTCGCAACGCTTCGGTGGAGACAGTTGCCCACCATTTTCGGTCTGTACCGGTTGCTGTCCAATGCAGCCCGTAGGCATGCACTTCTGCGCGTGTCACCAAGAGATAGAGCGATCCCTGCCTGTGAATCCGGCACTCTGCCAAGTCTGACAGCGCCCCGTTTCGTATCGAGCAGGCTGACATAGGTTACACGGCTGTAGTTGCTGTGAACCAGCATGCATTCGCAGTGTGCTAGCCGACAAGCCGGACAGACGGGGACGAAAACGTTTCCCTGAATCGTTCCCTTTGACTATAGTGCGCGCAGTAGCTTGCAGGCTAACGCAACGTCGAAGAGCTCAACCTTGCCAGACCTTGAAAGGTTTTGGTGCGGCCGGTGTCCATGGGGCCCAGTCCGGTAAACTGATCGATACGGATTAATAGAGGTTGTAAGATACTTGTCTGCAGCTTCATATCCTGTAGGTGGGTCTCAATCCCATACTAAGCGCCCCCCAGAATCCACACTTGCTGCCATACCCCCACTCAGCTTGCTCTTATTTCCATTCGTGCCTTTGCCATACACTAGAACATGCGTGTCAGTGAAGCAACGAGAGATCGAATAACAGCACCATACGCTCTTTCATCCGCTCCTGCTCAAGACCTCGCCGATGAGCAGCCAGAGCTCGCAGCCTGTCGTCCTCCGCAGCGGCTTTAGCAGCTTTCTGCGCTGCGCCGCGTTTTGCGTTCTTCTTCGACTGAGAACCAGCACCTGCAGCCCCGGCGGAAAAGCTGCTGCTCGATTTGGTCCCAGAGAACGAGCTGGAGGAGGTAGCGGCTGGCTTGCTGGAGCGGGACTTGACGGGGACGAATCCCCATTCGCCTTCTTCGTCTTCACGCGAGTCCAGACCACTCGCGGAGGCTTCTAGATCGGCAGTCGCTGCAGCGATGGCGGCGGCATTCTCGTTGCCATCTTCATCGACTTCAGCGTCATCCTCCGTTGAGTCGGCGTCCGGGGTAAGCGCTGGAACCACTCTCATGACGCGCGCAAGACCGGGGTTCGACGGGAGCATGCTGCGTTGACAATGAGCAGAAGTTGACAACTAGAAAAGCCGGTACTCACTCATCCACAGCAGTCTTGCGCGGTTTGGGAAGCAGCCGCTCAGCGAGCGGCTTCTTGGGCTTTGGGCGCATGCCAGGAAGCGGAATCTCCTCGGCTTCTTCTTCATCATCTTCTCCATCGAGCCCAGTTAAACTGCTGTCCTCCGCGACACTGCTTGTAGCCGTATCGGTGCCTCCCACGCGTGTCCACCCATCATCTGTCGTGTCTCCCGCCGCCGACAAGGTAACAGCTTTCTTCGGCACCTTCTTCTTTGATTTGGCGGCAGAGGGGGAGGGTTCAGAGGCTGGTGGAGGAGGCAGAGAGGATATGGCTGACGCAGTTGACCCAGTGGCTGCCGAAGTCGATTTCTTCCCTTTCCCCTTCTTCCGAGAGTGAGCTTTGACTCTCTCAGTCTCCTCCTCCACCTCATCCGCGACGGATGTCGTGTCGAAAGCGCCTGGGAGCAAGGACGAGGGGGACAGAGCCAACGGTGGGGCCGGAGCAGTGGGTGTGTCCATACCAGTCTGTTGCTTCTTCGCCTTCGCCTTGGATTTCGGCTTGGTCTTAGACGACGGTTCAAGGGTAGAGACAGCTGCAGTCGCGAGAGCTGGTGCACTGGGCGATTCGATTAGGACGGGCTCCGTGTTGCGCTTTTTCTTCGACTTGCTCTTCTTGCCCTCAACAACCATTTCCGACTCGTCAGAGGCGGTGGGTTTGGGTGCCGCGGACGAAGAGAACGCAGTATATCCCACCGCCGCGACCGCACCACCCAGCACAACCGTCCCTGCGGCAATGGCTTCTGGGGTGAGTGTGCTCTGTGCTGATCCCATGGTTACGACGAGCGTTAATGCAGTTGTGGTGAAATGAGTGTAATGAATAAGTAGTGTGTATCCTCTTGGATAGTCGAGGCTCAGTCAGAGGGTGTGTCGTGTGCGGTGGGAGAGCGCTTCAGCCTGTGTCGACGTGGAATTCTACCCACTGGCACGTGGCGAAGGACGCGGTCACGCGGCTAGTCTCAGCTGCCAGCTATGTCCTTTTATTCGCGTGATGGCTCTCCACGATTCCTGCTGCTCTCAAATGCCCTCCGACCACCTTTCACTCATGACCTGGACCACACCACCTACAGCCGAAAACTTCTTGAGTTCGACTCTCGATTCCGGGGATCTCGCAGAACTCGAAGCAACTTGCCGTCTAGTCTCTGCCTTGGAGGAGCTCGGATGCCACTTTCTTCATCGCCGTTTCCCTTACATGACCTTGCTTAAACACATTGCGTTCCAGTACACCACCCAGACCCCTCAAGCTGTTTGCTGAGGCTTCTCACGGCGCGAAATCTCGACATCCCCTGCGTAGGATTGTGGTCGAGCGGAGAGGCATCTGGTCTCCGACTCCTTCCACGGATCTCAGCCCCTGCCATCCTGAGTAGGACTTGTCAATCCATCCATTGTGCGCCCATTCCGTCACGCTTGGACACGATTCCAGCAGTTGTCAAAACGCTGCCAGAATTACACTGTGTGTGATCTGGCCTGCTGGTCACTGTTACGATTTCACCATCTCTTGAGGAAATTATGACTATGATAACGTTGTTTCTGCTCCTCATGTATATATATTCAATTTGAAATGGCCTTCATGGTGTCTTCCGCCTCTCGACCCGACTACTGTGTATTTCATTACTGATGGAATCGAGAAGCGGACGGAGATGACTTGAAGCTCAAGTTACTGGAAAGCTACCTAGCCGTCTCTGGGTTGTGAGAAAAGATGGTTGTCGACATCGAAAACAGTATATTCAATTCGTCGATTCCGTTGACGCGTCAGTCGACGCGCGATGGGCCCAGGATCAGGGGGTGACATAAGCACACAATTGCTGGCTCAATCCTCCCTTTCCAGCACACGTTTTCGGCCTTCACCTTGTCGAGAAGTTTTCGCTTGCCCTGACTCCTTATGTCGCTCGAATTCTCGACGTTCTTGACCCAAATCAATGACGCACTGAACAACGAGAATGGACCCAATCTGGCCTACCTACTCCACCCGGGAAGTCCACATGGCAAGGACCTCGTGAAAATCTTCAGATCGCCCAGTGTGCGTATTTTACTTTCCTGGTGAGCAAAATTGAGCCGTTTGCGATGCCCAGGCCGCATCGCTTTCACATTACAAGGGGAGCATCGTCAGTCCCTGGGACGACATCGCCATTCAATATGTCCTGACCTGCTCGCACATCGCGCGAGACAGAAGAGTTGACGCGTTCAAGGAGCATTCCCAGCTCGTCTCGTGAGTGTCAACCTAACGTGGGCGATGGTTTCCCTCATCTCGCGGTCGTCAGCCACTTTTTCCGATTCTTCACAGAAAACCGCGGATGGACACTTCCGGCCTTGTTCTCGGTTCTTCGCGACGTCCGAGATATCGCTTACGAGGTATGCATGAAAACAAGCTTCCTCGTTGCGCCACGCTGGATCTCGTAGGCAGACTGGCATGCGAGAGTGCATAACCAGAACGGCGAATGTTTGGAAGAAGCCGCTCGAACGGTAGCAAAGGCGTTCTCGAACTGCATGGTGGACAGGTGTGTAGCATGGCTGCGCCTGTGGCTTTGCAGGTACACTTACAGTTAGGACAGGGTGTCGCCTCCCGAAGAATCCAGGAAATGGGGCGTTTACTATGTGGCTGGGCTCGCGATGAAATGTTACTTCAGGGTATGTCTTGCGTCGGATCGGCTGCTCACGCCGCTGACTTTCGGAAGATCAAACATATCTCGCTGACGAAAAATGTCATCAAAGCACTCAACAACACGCCCGACATCCCTCCGTTGCAGAGGTATCCACGGTCGCATCAAGTGACATATCGATACTATCTAGGCATGCTCGGCTTCTTAAATGAGGAATACGTGGAAGCAGAGAGAGAGTTGACCTTTGCATTCTACAATTGTGTCGTCGAGGCTCAGGAGAATCAGACGCGAGTAAACTTTTATCTGCCTATTGATCCTCGCCTGCTAAGCTTAGAACAGGCGAATCCTGGCATACCTCATTCCTCTTCGGATTCTTCGCGGGCACTTGCCATCGGACGTGCTCTTTCAAAGGTTCCCGATTCTTGCCGACATCTTTTCGCCATTCATATCAGCAATCCGCGCGTCAGACATCTCAGCATTTGATCGTGCAATTGAGCTACGAAAGACTCGTCTGATTGAGCTGAACTTGCTCCTTGCACTGGAAAGAGCGCGGGAGTTATGTGTCAGAGGGCTGTTTCGCAAAGCGTAGGTCTTCTCTCTTTCAACGCTCACAGCTAGCTAATGGCTAATCAGATGGATTATATCGGAAAAGACTACGCGGATGCCTATCGCACTGTTCCACTCGGCATTGGAGGTCTCCGGAATCACGGTGGGCGTTGAGGAAGCAGAGTGCTTGGTTGCAAACATGATCTACAAAGGGTACATGAGGGGGTACATCAGTCACGCGAAGCAAATGGTAGTTTTGGCTGCTGCCAACGCTTTCCCCTCTGTCGCAGAGCGTCTTTACCCCTACAATCCATTATGACTTGCAAGCCCTCATACCACGGGTTATCTGACCGTGACTTTGATGCTCTCCACGTCGTTGGCCCAGCTAGGATACTATTTTGCGCTTGCTTGGATGTTTCAGACAGACGCCGTGATTCTGAGGGTCCCCTCGTTGTCACACCCTCCTGGATGCTATCTCTCCAATCATTCAATACCCTGTGCTACATAGCCGCCAGTACCGCTCAAACATGCGTTCGTCCTGTTCTCGAAATTTGAACGAACGGCCTCATCCATGCAGCGCATCTTGCTATCTGCAGCATCACGCAAACCGCGCTCACCTCTTCATTGACTGATCACACATACACCCCCAACAAGCAGCTTTCAACGACCGACTCCCGGAGACCGACGAACGAAACCAGGGAGATGGATCCCAGAGGCGCGAGGGCAGGGGAGTCGGATGGACAAGCGAGCGGAGCGCAGGGACAATGAGACTCAAACATGCGCTCGACGTGCGCCCCGAAATTGGACGTTCGGCCTCACCTCACGCAACACACCACACCTTTCGCGGCATCTTCCTCCGGGACTTGTGTCAGATATACACTTGTACGTGTTAGCTCCAACGTTGTCACGTCTCTGAGCTCCAACCGCTGTCGCTGTGGGCGGGGCGACAGAGATCCAGATCATTACCGGCACCCAGTTGATCGCCATCCTCGGCGGCGGCGCTGGTTATCGGTTATCGACGAATCCACATATCGTAGAGGTCGTTGAGCCGGGTGAGCGGACGTCCGCCTCTAGAGTCCTCTGGGATGGCGATGTTCGGTGTGGCTATAGGTGCGCGGGATTCATCATGCTCTCATCCATCTCATTCTCCTGGTGCCCTTCCCCACAGGCTACATCGACGGCGGGGTGGCCTGGGCGTTAGTCAAATCCAAGACCCCGCTCCAGATAACTTTCTGTTTACTCATTCTATCCACCCTCCTCACTGCCTTCCTCCTGCCGTACATACCACCCGGCGGCTTCCCCTTGCGCAGTGGCACAGCATCGAACCCTGTTTTTCCCGATTGCGATGTCGAAACGACCTCTTTCTTTTCGTTCCTGCGCCCACTGGGGATCTTCTGGCCTGCCAAGTATGCGGATGGAAGCGAGCGATTCTGGGGCGTGTCTCTCTTGGTCTTTGGTGATTTCTCTTCTGTGATGTCGGTGGGATACGCGGCAAGTACTGTCCCATTCTCGATGTAGTGCCGCCTTTAACTTCTCACCAGCCTCTCATGCTGCAACTAACCGCGACCAACAAGTACGGCTTCAAGCTTGTCGACAAGGGCTTACTGCGCGCTGTTCTCTTCTGTTTTCCTCTGCTCTGGTGAATCCACTGACTCTCCATACTAGAATGTCGGGCAACTCACTCTCTTGTGTCCAGTGTCTGCAGTGCTCCCACACTCCACTCTTTCGCCCAGTGCCCGCAAGCCCAGACCCTGGTCCCAACAACGCATACCGACCTGTGGACGACACCCACCGCACTGCATCGCACCGACGCGTTCCGACTGCGAGCCGTTGAAGGACTGGGTGCGGCCGTGCGGATTCCGACGGAGACATTCGACGCGGTAGGTCCAGTGGTCGAGGATCCAAGATGGTTGTCTCGTGCGCCTATTTCGGGCTATCTCGAAGCGAAGTACCCATAGACGTGCGTGTCGTCGGAATCTGATCTGAAGAGTTTGGGCTGACGCAGATCTCTGCAGACACGCGACACTCTCACTGCAGCGAGTGAATACTTATGGATTGGTGTACACCTGGAAGGATTCGGACCCGAGCTTGAAGCTGTTGCTGCCGATGGGACCTTATGGTGCGTGGAAGCAGAGAGAAGGCTCTCGATTGTTAACCGCTTTCTGAACTATCTAGACTTTGTCCCAGTTGCTCCATTCAGTGTCAATCAGTGGACGCACCCAGGATACTGAGGCTTCTTCGACGGTGTATCTGTCTAGGGCAGGGGTAGCTCGGACGACAAGAGCAGCGTCATCGGCATCATGTGAGTGCGATCCCTCCACTCAGTTTCCGCTGTTCATCCGCTGTAGGACCAACATAGAGAACTTGCTTGAGCATGGGTTCGTGCCTAGACGTTCGATCGTGCTCTCGTTTGGCTTTGACGAGGAGGCCGGCGGTAACTGAATCGATGCACCAGCCGGCTTCAGCGATCAGTATGGTGCCATATTCGCTGTTTCTGGGGTTGCCGAGAAGGGCTCTATTACTGTTGAATGGGAAGTGAAAACCCCTGACGGTCATTCGAGCATGCCACCTGAACACACGAGCATCGGCGTCCTCGCTGCGCTCATTGTCGAATTGGAAAAGAATCCACCTCCGGCCAAGTTCGAGACGGACAACACGTTCTTCGAGATGACGGCGTGCTATGCTTTCCACGGACTCGACATTAACTTTGACTTCCGAGCAGCAATATTGGCGTCGTCCGACAATGAGTCCACCCGTGCAGAAGCCGAACGAATCCTGTACAGGAAGAACACCTTCCGGTCACTATTTGTCCTGTCCCGGGTGCGTGCTCGGCACACCCCTACTCATCTGTTCATCCGAATCGAGTCTTGCAGGCGGTCGCCTCAACAGACGACATCATGACGGTCAAGCTCGCCAAAGGAACGCGCGAACACCCGCATGACAAGCTCATCTTCACCTTTCGGCGCCAACCCCTGGTTAGGGTTAGGGTTAGGGTTAGGGTTAGGGTTAGGGTTAGGGTTAGGGTTAGGGTTAGGGTTAGGGTTAGGGTTAGGG